>CM039670.1:14519408-14709408 GCA_022405105.1 Aristolochia contorta
TTCACAGCCGGAGGAATTTCCATCCGAAGCCGTCCAGGTTCTTTGTAATGAATAGCAATAAAGATCGTGGAGTCACGGTCGCTTGAATCTTTTCTTTGTTTGTAAAAAATGACTACGCTCGATCGAGCGTGATTTTGGTGAAGTGCAAATGTACAATATTCTGATCATTTTGATCTTTCTGTAGGAAAAGAGGAATCGATGCTATTACTGACATGACTCTGGCGCTGTGAATTGTGATTGAGTTCTGCTTCGCATTTCCAAAAGAACCAAGAAATTGTCGTCGACCATCAGCAAGGCTTAATTCGCCGGTGATACAGGAGGCGAGCATTGCTGCATCGCCAGCAGGATGTCATTGCCATGAAATACATGGAGATGTATCCTATTGAGAATCCAATCTTACTTATTAATTAGATGAACCCATTTCCAGAATTTGAGTACGTACGAACATATGTTGATGCAGGAGCAAACCCTCGTTATATATAACCTCCATCACAAGCAGCAGTACAATTTCTGCTAATTAAAACACTGCTTTGCCGAATATTCAGCACAGTCAACAGAAAGATTGTTTTTATGTTCGAAGATTGTCGATGAAGGTCTCGCATGTTCTCAAACCCAGTGATATTAAAACCTAACTGCAAATGAACTGGAGGTATTGTCGTTTTCAGTGTAACCCGGTTGAATCAGCTGGTTGAATCAGTTTTAAATTACCGAAGGGTGCTAGCTACTGCACTTCTAAGTCTTACTATATCATATATTTCATATGTGATTGAAGTCCCCTTCAAATGTGACTTTGTTCGACACGACCCATCAAACCAAATGAAAAAAAAAAAATCAACACCTTGCAAGATATGTTTCAATTCTGGTACTTGCGTAGGTTGGTCAGGCCTAAGATAACACTGATCACAACCATCCGTACCACATTCTCATGCATCCTCGCTCTCTTGTCCACCAACCCGGCTTACATTTTTAGTTGATGTTTTAAATGTAACCAAAAATTTGGTTAGAAAGCTGAAAAGGGGTGGCTTACCCTTAAATAAAAACAGGATTTACCGTGATCGGCATTTGAAAGTTGGTGTCTTTAGTTGTACCTATTTTATTAAAATAATACTATGCAGCCTTGCTCAGTCTTGAGCACGGTCCCCTCACATGAGAATAAAATAATATTTTCTATATACAACCCTTCTGTATACAATCTCACGTATAGTATTTTACGGCCGTGCACATAGCATTACTCATTTTACTAAATTTGAGTGATATAACTCTTTTTTTTTTTCTTTTTGTTGTAACCGGGATGAGAGAGAACCAACTCGTGTGTAACTCAACTAGCAACAGCAACCCCATCACCATGACACCCCTTCTCTCCACTCTTCATCGATAGCACCAGAACAGCCAATCAACCCCATGGCCAGACATTACACTCATTTTTATGTATATCACTCAACATTATTTGAGCACAACGCATCATTTACACATTCAACAAGACTTCACCCAAACACTTTCTATACCCAAACGTTATTAACAATTGATGGTCCATAAATTAGCCACATACTAGGCCTGTGAAAGACTACTATTGGAAGAAGTTAAGTTCTCATATCTTTTTTAAGGAAAGAGTAACCAACAAGTGATTTGGCTACAAACACCTAACGTGAGAGTTTTTGCTGTTTCACTGTGAGCCAAACATCCCCAATCATTTCCAGGTTCCAGAAAGCATAACCACAAACTCGGGGGAAGAGGAAGAGGAAGGGGGCGAGGAACAAGACGTACGTACAAGCCTCTATATTACCCTAAAGAAACTTCAATAAAGAAATATGTAAAAGATGAACTAAAAAATGGTCATGGTATAGTTTATTGGCAGATAGCGAGAGCGTTCAGCTTTACACATTTCTTTGCCATGAGCTGCCAAGTCAGAGATGGATACAAGGAATTTACATAGGCAACCAGGGTATAGTAGAAGAATCAAAGTACCTGCTGTCACCTACACCGATCTTTTAAATTTGAATCATAAAGTAGTGCTTCCGTTGCAATGATGAGCCACCCCATTGCTGTGAGCTTCTTTCCTTTTCAGACTCGGCCGATTCAATCCCCAGATACGAATTGTACGATCATCGCTGGCCGATGCCAACATATGTGGGTTTGCTGGGTTCCAACTGACACAATTAACAGCACCAGAGTGCCCAGGCAATGCCTCTAACAACTCTCCTGTAGCTCTGTGCCAGATGTAAACCTACAAATAACAAGTTCCTCCTGTGATTTTGCAGAGCTAATAACAACAAGAAACAATGGATGAACAAAAAACAAACAATCAATCTTGTCTAAGAAACAATAGTTTTATACTGACACTCTTAGCTCTGATAAAGTTGTACTGTTTACAAGAGAGGTAAATGACAAAGCAACCCATGACAAAGCAACCCATGCTTTGGGAGAGTCCAGACTCCAAACAGCATATACAATTCTCCTGTTTCTTTCGCTTCAACGTCCAAACCAAGGCATAATGTTACCTTTTTGTGATTTGTAACACAATTGCCATGATGATGTTCAACACTTTCTCCAAACATATTATCATTATACAAACAGCACTGCAGAACCTCACTACTACTTGCTCCAGGATCCTTCCAAACGGCATATTCTCCTGTGCCTAATTGAAGTATGGCCATGCTATTCAACACAGCATACAGACGAAGAAATAATGGGGTACACTAGATATCCTGGATTACTCACCATGCCCTTGTTAAAGCTGTGGGAACTCCACTTTTCCCACAGCTCCAACATCTTTAGAGGTTCCAATGTGCCTCCAAGACTAAAAGATTGCACATTAACAAACAGCAAATTCCAATGTTCTTAGTTTAGGCATCAGTCATGGACTCCGAAAACACCTAAAAAGACACTGCCATTAGAATTTATTACTATCTATTAACATCAACGAGTTATAGACACTGAAATTCATTTGTGTTTGTAACAAATGATACTTCACAATCATAACCGAGTACTACAAACAGATAAGAGATCTGTGCAACCATTACCAAATTGAGAACTGTCTGGACTTGATAAAAAAGTAGAGATACTGCCTATGCATCTGATAGGGTAAAGTACACAAGAGGAAAGCTCATATGATGGCTAGTTATTTCAAGGTTAAGTTGATTATAGACCACAATTCCAAGCCGAATAGTCACAAGAACAGATGGGGAAGTTACCATTTCAGGAGAAATGAATCCTATCCCAACTTAAAAAATGCCTACTCATCAAAAAGGTTTGCTCATAAAATGTGATGATCAACACCACATTAGTGAAGTAAGTACCCAACATAATTTTCTTAGGAGCCCAAGAAAGATATAGTTTACACGACTTCTTTTCTAACAAAACAGGAGGAGAAAGTGGCGGAAATTGTGGTAATAGCAGGGCTTTTTTACTCAGAACCATCCAACTCAGGTACATCAGAATTCAAGTGAGGTACCATTACCAAAAAAAATAATTCAAGTGAGATCAACTCTGTTAGGTGGATTCAAACCTCAAGTTGGCTGAACCTGGCCAGATTTTTCCTATTGATGGGCAAGATCCCGGCAATTTAGGTTCCCTTTTTGTGTAACAGATACCATAACATTCCATGTGGTGAGAAGCGAGCTTCTAGCGATTTAGGCTACCTTTACACATAAAAAGATGTTGAATACAGATATAATATTGGTTTTGACTTGACATGTCATCTTGTATCGGCTTTGATGCTACATTTATTGCAGTTTGGGCGCGTGCGAGTAGGAACACGCAATCAATGCTCTTTAAGCAGAGGTATATTAAAACTTGCTTCATAACAGGAGTCCTACCGATGACCCAATCCGGTCACCTGGAAAACCAAGCCCACTCCGCTGAGCACATATATACTCACCAGGTGGAAGCCACAGGTAGAAGCTTACTGACCCGATTTTTGTTTACTAATGCAAGTGTTACATACAATGTACATGCTCTTGTTACTAAATCAGTCACCACCTAATATTTTTGTTTCTTCTTGGATATTGCACGCCTAAGAAATAAACTGATTGTAGAGCCAGGATAAAAATATCCATATTCAAGGATACCGTGGCCTTGGAGTCAGACAAAAGATAGGTAATGAAGCAATATTTCCTAATCATTGGTTAGGATATGCAAACAAAATTAAAGCTTAGAATAAAGCACCATATGGAAATGAAACACAGCATAAAAACACATACCTGTGAATCCTCGCTTCCACTGGCAACAAAAGCTTGCTTAAACCCACCGAAACAAGACCTTATTACAAATCGAGTCCTTTTATGACCTTTGTACTTAGCAACAAGTTTCAATTCTCCTACTATGCTCCACAAATGAATCTCTTGATTTATAAGATTTACCAACAAATATTTATCATCTCTAGACAGTGAAAATGAAGTTATTGTTTGCTCTTCCTCAATCAACCTCTCATGCTTCGCTTCCCTCTCAAGTAAAAGAATTCCATTTTCCATACACATCGTGATAATCTGCCGACCATCAGATGTAACAGCCATGTCTGATATCTTAAGGGTCCGGTGCCCTTTCCATGTTTCCACCTCCTTTCCATCCAAATCCCACATGCAGATACTCTTATCTGTCAAGCCAGACAGCACCCTTCTTCCGTCAGGTAGCCATCCACAAGATATTTGGCCAAGCCCAGGCTTCTCATAGATATGGAGGCATGCACCAGAGAGGACATCCCAGCGACGAATAGACTCCTCCATTCCACAGGTAAGAATCTGACGGTCATCAGGGCTCCATGCTACAGTCAATATAGGCTTCTGATGCCCAGTAAGTGTGTGTCTTTGTAATACCGTTCCATCCTCATTAACCTACAATATTAGAAAACAAACCAAATGTCACAATTACAAGGAGTAATTTCAAGTTTTCGCAAAACTGAGACAGATAATAAATGTTGATATCAAGCACAAAGCTATCGGATATCAATATTTCATAAAACTTTCTTATATGTTTCCTCAAAAGAGAATATTATATGTTCGTCCAAATGCACATATTTCTCATTCCAGAATCCAACATAACTTTTCATAGACTAAACGATTGAATCAGTGTGAATGACCAAAAATCAAGAAAGACAACCAAACTTGCTGAAAATATGAATGATGGGAGACAGTAGCAACCATATGGAACCCCGGTAACATTATTCGTTGAACTTTTGACTGGGTGAGTTAGGGTATTGTGGACGATCTCTTTAGCAAGATCACTTTTGGGCATAGATAGTGGTTCTGGATTAGCAATTGCATTTCCCTTGCTTCCTAGGCAGTCCACATTGATGGATTTCTGATAGAGTATTAAAGGATCTCAGGGTATAAAGCAAGGTAATCCTTTCCCCTTGCTCCTTTTTAAAGTTATTATGTGTCATTCCTCTCTTTCCACTTGGAAAGCCTCGACATTTTGTCCTTCAATTTGTTGAGAATGCCATTTGATTTGTGGATGCTACCTTCAAGCCGTCCTTTAAACTAAACGCCCTCCTTGACCTCTTGAGATCACCTCAGTCAGCTGGTCAATTGGTCCAAATATAATATCGTTGGATTAAATTCGAATAGACTCACTGACTCTATCACCATCTCTACTGGTTGCCTCTCGTCTACCTCTCACTTCTTGCTAACCTACCAATCTTTTTTTTTAATTTCTCGTCTTTGTTAATATGCAGTACAATTTTTCCTCTTGGAAAGGTGGAACACATCCAACGACAGTAACCTACGAATCTTAAATCTCTAACTGGCCTCCTCTCCAGTGTCATGTAATTGCCATTTTTCCTGCATTCATTGCCAATAGGATTGAGGCTCTTAAGAGAAGGTTTATTTGGAGAGGTACTTCAAATGGTTTCAAGCATCATTTGATGCACTAGGATCAGGAAATATTCCAAGGAATCAGTAAGGTCTCATAGTAGTATTTCCAACAAGTCAATGAGATCACCTATACAACAGAACCACACTTGTACATAGGGGTGAAAGCAAGGTGATCCAAGCAAAACCCAGGTCAGCTGAGTTTAGCGTGAACTGTCTTCCAAACTCATGCTCGAGCATGTTCATGATTTAAGCATGACTCGAGCAACATATCGAGGGTTGAAGCAACATATTGAGGGCCCAGGCAACGTATCGAGGGCTCAAGCAACATATCGAGGACTCAAGCAACATATCGAGGACTCGAGCAGCATTTTGAGGGCTCAAGCAACATATGAGGGCTGAAGCGAATATTGAGGGCTCAAGCGAATATTGAGGGCTCAAGAGAATTATTGAGAGCTTAAGCAAAATATTGAGGTCTCAAGCAAAATATTGAGGTCTCAAGCAAACTATCGAGGCTCAAGCAAACAAATCAAGGGCTCAAGCAAATATGGAGCACTCAAATAAAATACTGAGGGCTCAAGCAATATATTGAGCTCTCAAGCAACATATTGAGCGGTCAAGAAAATTATAGAGGGCTAGAGCAGATTAGTGAAGCTCGAGAAAAATATTGAGGGCTCGAGAAAAATATAGAGGGCTCGAGCAAGATAGTGAAGACTCAAGTAAAATATTTAGGGCTAAAGCAAAATAGTGAACACTTACGCAAAAATATTAAGGGCTATAGCAAAACAATGAAGACAAACAAAATATTGGGGGCTCAAGCGAAAGTGCAGGCTCAAGCGAAATAGTCTGGGCTCAAGGAAAATAGTGAGGACTCGAGCAAATTGTTGAAATTTCCAGTAAAATATTAAGGGTTCAAACAAAATATCGAGGGCTCGCACTTGGTTCAAGTTCGACATGGATAGAGGCAGAAGAAAGCACCAAGAAAACAATGCACCATTAAATGAAGATGCTAAAAATACCACTTATCATTTTACGAGAGAAAATACAACTTGTTTTCTTATTTTAAATCCATTTTTGTAGACTTCCTCTTCTTTTATTTTCAGATTTCATATTTCAAAAGAAAAATGTTACATTGGATATGTTTTATTAATTTTTTAATTTTATTATATAATGGGTTGGCGCATCAAACCCCAAGTCAACCTACTTAAAGTATGGCATGGCTTAGTTGAGCAGATGAACTTTAATTAAGATACAAGCTTGGTCCGAAGCTGGAATTGTCAAGTCAAATCAAGATCAAGTCAAACCGAGCCTGAACCATTTGCAAGCTGGTTAGGCACGGAATCAACCAAAACATAGTAACTACTGACTGTACAGTTATGCTATTAGATAAAAAACCGAAATTATCTGTATTGTTGTCGCATTCTTCAGGACAGAAATAGATTCTGATTATATTGATTAAGATGAACAGTTCAAAAAAGAAATAAATATTGATTAAAAGTATTGTTTTGGGCTTGCTCCCTACCCAGTTAAAAGACATATTGATTAACCTTTGCTGCACTATAATTGAGGCACCTCTAGTATGTAGCTAAATTACCCACTCTTTATAATATTTTTCTCAAACCATAACTTTCTTTGAGGAAGGCCAAATCAATAATTTTCAGCAAACTATCACCCTTGGTAACAGTTTAAATTTTTGAGTTTCACTAAAAAATAAGGAAATACAAACTGCAGTAAAATCATTTTTTCATAACAGAGAAATTAATACTTGAAATAAGAAGCAGCAGAAGGCACTATTATTGTTTTTTTCTACAGGTCAAGTTGCAGTCAATCTACACATTTCAGACTCTAACTCCCAGAAAAGAAACTCGAGAAAGGAATAACCAAGAAGTAAAGTGAACTTAAACAAGGTTATAGATATATAGCAGGTAAAAATTACATCAATAAGGAATGAACAGGGCATAGTCCTACCCTTACAACAGGGAAAATAGAAGATTTTAAAATTCCACTTCAACGTATGAGTCAACAAGGTTACCTCCCATATAATAGCTGAACGATCATAGGATGAGGAAGCCAAGTATCTTCCATTATTAGAAAACTGCAGAAACCAGACCTCATCATGATGTGCTTGCAACACCTGTCCCAAACAACAAAACAAATTATCCATATCAAAAACCAATTTAGTGACAAAAATTTAACACTTCTAATCCATTATTTCGAGAAGAAAAAGAACTAAAAATTTGTGCGAGAATAACGGTTATCTAGGACAAAATTCTAGCTAAGAATCAGCTAGGCTGTTGGAAGTTCTTACTTCAAGATCCCATTAAAATCTCCATTTAATTCCACATTTACAACTCCTATTATATCATCATTGCTTCTTCCATGTTTTGTTCCCAAAATAAATAAGGTAATTAAGTTCATTGTATGAAGGGGCACCAGTCTTTTCATATAACATTCAAGGATCACATCAAGATCCTTCATTCGAAACTCATAACATGTCCAATAAGATTAAAATCCGCTCATGTATGATCATGTCTCACCAGCTTTTTCACATGCAATAGCACTTAATTATATTCTACATCCCAACTTGGCAAATCAAGCCCATTGGACCAGTTAAAGAATCCAATATCTGTTTCTGTTTACCTCAAATATTTATCCCACTATTGTGTTGCATTTATTGAATTAAAAACATGCCACGAGACCACCCCCTCCCAGATTGTGCTCGTATAAACAAATATTTCGGGTGGACATAAAAGAACTTATTCTAATTAGATAAAACAATGAAGCATAAGAGTAAAAAAATAGAACAAAAGTATTATCAATGGCAAGAAAAGGAATTAAACAAATATCCATAACAACAGTTCAAACCTGCACGGTTTGGGAAGGAATTTGGTCTCTTCCACACTGGTGATCGGAGTACAACGACAAGGAACTATCCAAAGAGTTGTGGAAGACACAAGCTTCCCTCTGCACATTCAATGCTTGTTCCACCAAATGCTCTAACCTCCTCTCAGGAATCATAACTGTGGGAGGAAGCAAGTTCTGCAGATTTTCCAAAAGCTTCAAGCGTAGATTTGCATTAATGACATCTTGATTGTTAAGTCCAAGCATTTTGCACTGAACAGGACATATGATGCAGCATGAAAGCTCATGGACCCGGTTTGTGTTTATGCCAAGTGGCACAATCTCGGACCTAAGTGTCTTTAGAGCATCCATGAATTTGCCATTTTCCAATAGTTCAAAGAATTTTTGCTCCAATATCAAAAAAGAAGCAGATTTCAGAATATTTTCATCTGGAAGTCCTATCTTTTGCAATGTGGACACACTTGCGTCCCATTGCCCATCTAGTACTTGTTTTCGGAATAGTGTGACCATGGCTGAGTGCAAGGGAATCCCAGATTCTTCTTCTAATAGTTTCCCACTTTTTTCATAGCCAAGAGAATAAAGGGCCTTCGTAATAATCCGGACAAACTCGCCTCTTTTAATAACTCCTTTAGAACCAACCATCTCATCATCTCCTTGGGAAGGTAGTGGCCTTGCCATTAAGTCTCCCAAAGAGCGGGCGGTTGGTCCAGTGAAAAAATTGTTGTCTGAGAGGCTCAATTCTGCTGAGGACACTTTTACACGTTTTGAAGGTGGTTCATGGTCCTCTACACCTCCCATCAAATGCCCAGCTCAGCCCATATATTCCCACAGCCAAAGCAGAACACCCAACTACTAGGTGGCAAGTTCAGTTTGTCTAACTTTCCTCCCAGTTGACAAGAGTCACTAGAGTCAGAGCGTCCTGCATAGAGTGATGGAAACAATAATAATAATAATAATAAATAATGTATGAAAATATCAAAACAATAATGATCCATAGGTTCCATAATAAAATAAAAAAAATAAAAGAATTCTATGCAACTTAACTTATTAAGAGTATGAAGGAGGCTTAAACCCTTGAATCAAACTAAAAGGGTAAGTACATAAAAATGCTAACTTTCACTTCTCCCCTTTACTAGCTAAGCTACAGATAATTACAGGACCAAGCAATTATAGAACTTAATTGTTGGCCACAGCTAGCTATCAGCCACTATTGAAATTTATTTGTTAAAATGGTGAGAGACATTATTCAGAAGGAAGAAAGATCAGAGCTAAGAAAAATTATTGGCCTTTTAAGTAATACAAGAATTTGATATGGATTAGAGAATGCTGACTACATCAATGTGCTTCAAATATCAGTTAAATTCATCGAAAGAAAATGTCAAATATAATATAACATTAGAGAATTCAGATAGAAAGAAACTTTATTGCAACAAGGAGGTATCTAGTGTAATCTGTAAAAACAACTTATAAAAAGGGTCATCGGGCAGAAACTATTCTTCCCAATCCTCAAGACATCGGATGATAAAAGAGAAAAAGAACAAAAACAGATGCAAAACCAGCCATAAATTGGAAGCAGCTCAAGCGAGAAGTCTGGCGCACCGTTTCTTGCTCCTTGCAAAAAGTGTCATTCCCACTTGGGACTCGATGAGGCAAATTTATTTCAGATTTTCGCAAATATTTTATTGCAAATACAAGTCAAGTACAGTAGCCGCCAGCCTACGTCTAACAGATTAATTCTTTTCATACCGTGAAATGAGAATATATGTGCACAAGGCATTGCCGACATGAAAAAGCCTACTTTCACAAATGATTTTCACAAGAAAACACAAAAACAAAAACCGTCATTGCTCAATTCAGATTGGAAGTTGTTACTGATGTAAGGAAGCTGCAGTCAGCAAGGGGGTAAACATCCACACAAACACAATCACTAACAAAGTTGCCCCAAACCCCGGTTATAAGTTGAATCACTGCAGCGACCAAGAAAATTAAAAGAGGGGAAAGACAGCAGATAATCAACTGAGATATCTAACCTGAAATAAGGCATCCGATTGTGGGGATTCTGCGGATCTAAACCCCCCACCTGGAAATCGCCCAAAAACAAGAAAAAGAAATACAGATTCGGAAAACGCCCAGATGGCGATTTTACTAAGGAGTCGATTTCAGGTCAAAACAGCCAATACCCATATGTGAAATCCATCCGGGAAATATCCACAGATAATAAACAGAGATACATAGAGCGGTAGAGACCAAAACCCTCACAACAAGCTTTTTTTCCTTTCTATATTGTGCACATTAGTATTTTCAAAGTGGGTTGGTTTTGCAAAGGGGAGTAAGGGAAGAGATGAGGGAAGGAATATAAGAAATATAAGAAGAGTGTTAGGCCTTTTGTGCCCATGTGTACACAGGAGAATGGATTGTTTTCTGGAGGCACCATGGAGTTGTCTTGGCGTGGAGGTAAACAACTCATATGGAGAAATGCAAGGGGATGTGATTGTCTTTTCATATCTTTGCCTCTGTTCTGTCATCTGTGACGGAAAAGTGAACGTGAATTAACCATGTACAATGTGAATAATCCATGTACATGTATCATGTTATGTCGATAACCTCATGTGGGACTGCTCTCTTTCTGCCTACAGTAGTCTCGTGGGTACCTGAATTTCTTTATCCAGCGGCGCCGCAAAGACTGCTGTTTTCAGTTTTTGCTATAGAAAGCTATCGTAAATCAGTGACCATGTTTCCCAGATGATTCTCGAATACAGTTCCGAGGCATTTGGTTAAGATTTCGATGATGGCAATGGACGCTGTAGATTTTGGACGTGAACTAGATATAGCACTACAAAGTACAAATACGAGAGTCTAGTTCCTTCAACTTGCAGGATTGTTCATTAGTGTACCAGAAACAGATTGCTTGTGACGCGGCCCTTTGCATTCTTACCGAGGTTTGCATAAAATAGTCTCCGAGCAGCCACCACCCTTAAAAATGGCTCAGTCTGAAAAGGAATTAGAGAGATGAATCCACCGCCTAACTTGACTCGTCCCATCTCAAAATCCTGGCTGACCCAGTTAAATCAACAATTGATACTCTCTTTCTTATTGCTTCTTTTCTGATTGCTTATGTGGAAATACTTGGGTTGGGCGCTTTAATGGCGTTCATGGGCACCCAGAAGGGGCGAGGTGAATTAAAATATGCCGTCAACCTCTTCTCTCCACTTGAAGTGGAGACAAAAAAAATGCAATTGTTAAGCTCCATTATATAATTTGTCAAACTAACCATGACTTAGTTTAAGCCCACAAATTGCCTTTCTCGTGTAACTGGCTCCAAAGAGTGAATAAATTAGTTGTGGGCAATAAGGACATGAGCTGAATTTGACCGTTTAGCAATCTCAAGCGATACAATTGATCCAATAGCATGTTATCAATAGGGAATCTTTCTAAAAAGGTCTTGATCGAGCATAGTCATTTGAAACAAAAGTACACAGGATTGAGTCACTTAGGATGCACTTCGTTCGACCTTCATTACATACTTTTTACTTATCAGTATGATATTTTTTTCTGCCCCAATGCTCCCCTGAGGCGGCATATGCAAGCCTATCATAATGTGTCTTAAACAGGCACAATAATAATTAGGTTAAGAGCATATTCCTCCAGAAATGACCGACAACTTCGGAGGTCTAATGTTCAACTTATAAGAAAGTAATACTTTTAATATTTATTATCACTGTGGCACTTTTTTTTCTCATTAAAAGAATGTAATTTACTAAGTGTTAGCTTTTTCTTTCAATCACTCCATTTTAATAAGGAGATAAAAATAAGAGAATGTATGCAGAAAGCCAACTATTGGCGTACATAAGACCATTATATCAAAGTGAAAAATCAATCACAAACTAAATCTTCTTTTCATTAAAATTCATAAATACATCAGATGCCTCATACTAGTGCTCGATGAGGCAAGGCTAATTTGCTTCTCTATGGTCATCTAAAAGAACAAAAAGCTCGTTCCGGTTCAATCATCTCAAATGCATCCCTCTTGTGAAAGACGCACATAGGTGGCTCGAACCAGATCGCGCAGCTCTTCATCGATAACTTCAAGATCACCAGAATCTCGCATTTGAGGATAAAGAGGAGCAATGTGGCTTACCGCAGCTTCAACAATCTCCCACTGAGCAAGGTCAGCAGCAGACCTGGTGGCGAGGAGAGCCAATTGGCTGCCAGTTTCCAAACATGATAAGACCACATTGTGACTCTCTTCGTGCACATCTTCCAGGAGCCAAAACTGAGATAGCCAAGAGAGTTCCACATACGCCTGAAGCTCGAGCATTTGGTCCTGTGTGTCCAGATGCTTCCATGAGCAATCTAAGCTCGGCTTTGGAAGCTCTCCAGTGTAGAACCAGCAGACTAGTTTGCACAAAGCTTTCCAACCAACGGGGACCTTAACAATGTGAGACTTGCTGTGACATAAGATAAATGAGTCCAGGTAAGAAACCGATGGAAGCACGAACTGTCTAAGAACAAAAAACATATTTTCTATCAGCAAGTTAAAGTTACTCCTCAGCAGACAAGGTAAAACAAGGAACTTTGCAAACTTTTACCTTTCAGAAAAAAACTAACAACAAAAGCAAGAAAAATATTCTGCTACCTACTACAAAAAGTTCAAGAGGCTCCAATTTTAGTTGACTTAAGATGGATTTATTGTTGTTAGACATGTTGGCACACAAAGAGTCCATTAGTCGTCTCAGCAAGAAAGCTGTTAAGTCTGAAAACAGCCTATTATTTGTTTGGCTTCGAAACTTCAGCTAGTCAATTTGGGAAGAAAAGACAACTCAAAAACCAACTTAAGCACAAGCCGGTGTAATATTCTGTATGGCATTTATGCCTGTTTACCTACATTTCTGCATCAAACATAGCTGCAATAAGAATGCTCCATGAGGCCATTTCACAGGATACAAACCATTAACTCCACACTCCACTTAGTCACTTACAAGAATTCATTTTCTAATGCCATCACAGAATATACAATTGAACTCCAAGCGGGAAAAGTATTTGTATGTTGCTGAATTTAAATCGAAGCAAATGCTGTAGAAGTCGCTAGAGATTTTAAACTTACACACTTAGAACTTAAGATTATGAAAAAGCCTGAAGAATTTTGTGAAATTGTGAATCCATGTGGGATTATACAGAGGTCTATTTAGTTGATTAAATGTTAAAGTAATGTGATATAAATTTAGATGAGTAAGAGGACTTCAGTGAGCTGAAAATATGTTTTTGCAATTCAAATATCATAGAGTTGTTGGTAATATTAAAGTCCAATGAGTAAGCAAGCTCAGAGTCGTACCTGTCTTGCATCCCAGATTGAAACAAAGCTGCCAAATAAGTACAGCTTGACCACAATATGATTTTGTTGACATGAATGTGGGGTGATGATAAGAAACATATTTTGCAGGATATCACTTCAGCTGGATTTGCTTCCAAGACGGTGTCACTGCAACCAGAGGCCAAGTTTATCAGAAAAACCATGAACTCTCTTGTAAAACCAAAGCTGATTCTAAATAGGATTCCATAAGGAGAAGGATTAAAAAAGGTAAACAAAGGAATATGCAGATTCATTGGAGTTGAAAGAGGCTTAATAAGAAAGATTCTGAAAGATGTCTGGTAAGGAATGCTAAATCATGGAACGAAGGAAAGGCACATACGAGAGATATGCATATGCTTCGAGTGCAAGAGTGAAATCAAGACTAGGAATCTGAGTTCCCCATTTTGGAGTTTTCTTGTAGAGCAAATCTGAGAGGTACGACATATTGCATCTCTTGGAAAGACTTTTCAACTGTTTCCCAATTTTATCATCTTGGGTATATCCCGTATAGACAAACTCCAACAGCTTAACCAAAGCTTCATGACTTACATGAGAAGATAAACGAACTTCTTGCCTGATGCTTCTACTTAGCTGTTCAATATCACACTGTTGAGCAGAGTCATCCACCATTTTTTTCTCACTGGGTCTCTGAACCTCTGGAGGAAGCAAAGACGGGCATCTGACCATAAGAATAATCTTATGAACTTTCATGTGCTTCCCATTTGAAAGAACAAGATCCACGTCTGCAAGTTCATTCTCATTCAAAGCCTTTTTGAGTCTTTCACCAAGGGAACATGGAAAGCCATACAACCCAAAAAAACTGAGACAGCATGTACTGAACCATCTGACACCGTGAGAAAACTCTCTAGAATTTACTTTTTTAAGCATGTTAAACAAATTGTGGTCCTCTTTACTTTCCAACTCCATGCCACCACTAACTTGACTTAAACACACATCTTGGTGATCGTTCTCATAAGCAGTCCTCATAAATTCAAAAAGTACCCAGACACTAAAAAACAAAATGAGATCTCCACCAGCCCAGTCTTCTGAAAGAAACCAACAACATGTCCTCATTCCAGACGCATTTTGCAGATGAGGAGCTATACTTGACCTTTTCAATTGCCAACCACTGCTTAAACACTTACTGATTAATGCGACTAATGCCCTCATAACTTCATTTTTGGTGAAAACGTTCTGGTGCCGAAATAAAGTTATATGAGATGTTAAACTCATTAGAATAATGACTATCTTGGAACAATCTGATGGCATGATGTCATTTCTTGAGGCAAATGACTTCAGGTTATAAAAAGATATTGAAGATGCTTCTCTCTATATGGAGTGAGTGTCTCCAATAACAAGTTTCTAACTCTGGAAGTAATATATTTGCATGGGGAATGGATCATTAACAAGGCTAGATGACAAACTGGTTCCCATTCAGATACATGCACATCCTTGTGAGAGAAAAGAGTCACCCTCTGAAATGTGTTTGCTGCCACCATGCTATTCACAAACATAAGAAGCAGATGATGCCATCAAAACTTGCAGCTATGCATGACTATCATTAATGAGAAAAATAGAAGGAGAAGAAATACATTACCATGTGCCAGTAATAAGCATGTCCAGACAGCATTCATCTCCATAAAGTTTGGGATTATAATCAGGCGGGCAATATGTCGCTAGCCATCCGAGAATATCCCATACATAAGCCCTTACAACACGAAGGCTATTAGTACCAATGTCATCCTCAATAACCGCAAGTTCTTGTAGTGTTGCCCTTGACTGGGAATGGTTGAATTCAACAGGCTTACCAAAAATAAGGTCAAGAAGAACCTGGTCAATTCTATTTCTTCAGAAATAGGAGTGATGTTTCCCAGGCCAACGAGTAATCAGCGCTGAACGACAGGCCTCTACCACTAAGGAAATTTGATCATTTGGAACTTTTCCTTGAAAATGTGATTTCCAGCCTGTCATGGCACTAAGAATGCACTGGACAATAGGCTCACAACACAGTTCTATCATTTTTGAACAACCTTCTTCAGTCCTCTGTATCACAAAACAGAAGTTCATAATCACTAAATAATTCCAAAAGAAAAGATTAATAAAACTAGAAATAAAAAATCAGAGGAATTCAAACGTACAGACAAATGTTGCATGAGTATAAAGGCTTCTACTCGAACATGATGAGGCTGTGAATCTCCCATAAAATGTACCATCAACTTTACAAGCATTCCACCTTCTAGAAGCTTTTTGGCTCCAATACCACATAGAGCTGAAGAGGAAAATGATATAACATGATATCGTTAATACATAGTAACAGAAGGACTTAATAAAGGCTAACTTATCAAGTAAGGAAAGAAATATACCGTAGCAAACAGGGTACCTAAGGCAGAATAAAGTTGCAGAATCTTGGCTACAAGAGAAGACTCAAGGTTCATACATAGAGCTTGTAGTGAAGACATTACTACGGCATTACTCCAAACAAGATAGCGAGAGGGTGGCCACTGCCATATTATGGTCCTCAAAAGTGACAGCAACTCTTTGAAACATTCAATAGGCTGACTTCCATCAACATACCCTTGTACAGCACAGAGAATGTTCCCGACGGCATTTCTATCTTCTATAGCGTGCCAAATTTTTTGGTGCCTTCCAAGGTTTGAAAGGGTTATTTTGGAGAGGATGCAGTTCAAAGTAATGGCGGATGAAGCAGTAATTGAAGATTTCTGGGAAGATAACAAGCATGACAAAGTACCAACGAGCTTTGAAACATCATACTGGAAAACAGAATTTCCTAACAGCTCAATCAACTTCATCGTCACACTTGCCGCAATATCCAGTATCGTCTCATTTCCGCATTGAAGAATTTGTTCCAGTGCAAGCACCATATCAGGAATACAGCTCTGATAAGAGAAAAAGCAGATTCATGTGCAATTGTGAGTCTAATAAGCATAGGTGATCATGAGTTTGTTTAAGTTTGAAACCCCTTAATATTATGTTACTCTCATATCAGCAAGTAAACAGTTAAAAAATTAAGTTGGTTACATGTCTATAAAGAGTCTTGCCAACCCCACATCAGCACAAGCCCCATCCAACTTACATGAACAAATGTCAAAACTAATACGAAAATTTATAAATGAATTTTCTATCGGTGTACTTTATTTTACTTTTCCCCTTTCAGGAATCCACACCACAGAAGGACAATGCGAGTACCAGCATGTTATCAGTCAAGCTAAAAAAGCAAGCATAATGACCAGAGCTCAAAGCCACATCCACATTATTATAGCAAAATGTACTTCGATAATAAAAATAATAAAAAAATTAAAAATTAAAAAAATCTTTACCTTGACAAGTTGATGACGTAATAGATCAGAAGAGACACAATCGAGAAATGATGCTATTGAGCGTACAACATGTCCCTGTACCTCCACATTTTTGCATTCCCACCTCCTACCTTTGCTATCATGCTGTCTGCAAAAAAAAAAAATATTCCTTCAAAAAAAATAAAAAAATGATAGAATCTAAGAAGTCCATTGCACCATGTTGCTGTTTATCTGTTTATACATAGAACTAACACATGCAAAAAAATTCTTATTAATAAATGAAACAAGTTCTTGGTTTTAAATTGGCAAAGTACTAGATTAAACTTATGTTCAATAGCACAGAATTCAGAAAAAGGAACCTGATATTCTTTTAATTTTATCCGAGCAAAGGAATTTAAGAACTTACACTACACCAAGGTCAAGTGCTTGCCGAAGACGTTGATGGAGAGTCATCATGGGACTGTTGCGACTATGATTCTTCATCTCACCCATCTTCAAAGGCTTCATTGCATTTCTTAATACTTCCAGAATTAAGATGATTGAACCAGATGTTCCACTTTTAAGGCATAGGTGGTTTTAGAAATTCCTGACAAACGCAATGCTTCTCATTCTCCTCATCTCAGGAAGACATTTTCTTGAAAATATTCCTCCTGAAAATTTGAAACACAAATAACGTTGGTGCTTTTATAGGAACGTATAGTGCAATAAAAACTAAAAAAGTGCAGAAGCCTTGTCAAGGCACAAAAAATATAATGCAAGGAAGATTTTGATGTCCCAAGATGACCAATCTAACAACAAAGCCCCTGAAAGTGACTTCACAATGCTATAATTTGGAATGTAAATTCTCCAGTTGGCATTAACTGCTCAAAAGTAATGAGTCAGTAATCTGAAAGTCTTTGCATACTTAGGCTCCTCAACCATGAACACTCAACTGGATGTCTATCTCACCTTACACATCTTTCTAAAGGCAAAGAACAAAGTTGGAGCATAGAAGTTGTTCCTGTAAATACTGCCCTCAAGTATTGCTCCATCTGACTCATAACTTCAAAGTTGTTGCATGGTCAAAGTAAACAGACATGCATAATCAATCAGATGTCTATCTTGTCATCTTACATGTCTTTCTAAAGGCAAAGAAAACAATTAGGAGCATCGGTCGTTTGAAATAGACATGGATCCATCTTTAACATGGTATTAAAGCAAAAAATTCCCTTGTTGTGCCCAGTTTGTGTTTCATGCACTTTGTACCTCATTTGTGCTGTCCGAGTCTCAGAACCATTATCTGTTTCAATACACCTTGACATAAGCGTAAGTGTTAGAGTGAATAATTCATGTGGGATTAATATCGAGAAAAGCCTTATGGTTATTTAACTAAAACATAATCCATGAGTCATTAAGGGATGGACCAAGACCCCACTTTATCATGCGAACATACTCAAGAATAAAAGTGCTGAGTGCACCGCATACAAAGAGGATAAAACAATCAAGAGAGTTTCAAGGGAGTGACTGAGAAAATAAGAATTTTCTTTTTATCACGTAAATTTCTAATTTAAAGATAAATATTCCAGTAGCCAATGCTTCTGGTTGGTTTCAACTCAGTATGCTTATGATAAGACACAAAAAAGGAAGTAACTATCTGATAACTTACCAAATCATTTAACAAAACCCATCTAAAAATAACAACCATATTCTTTGGTCTATTACATAACTAGAGCAATGTTAAGAGGCAATCCCAAATTTCGAAAGCCATTTATTTTCAAACGTTCTACCAATAATGAACTAGAGAAAAATCCCAATTAAAATTGTACTTTTTTTATACAGAAACTGCCATCAAGAATTAACCACTTCTTCCAGTATGACGGGCTGAGAATCTTACTGAACAAAATGAGCCAGATATATGAAAACCTAAAGCCTATGCATGATGTACCAAAAACCAGTAGTAAGGAGACATTGAAGAACTCCTCATTGAACTATCCATTTTATCTTTTTTAAGAACTAATTTAGTTTGGAACTACAAAAGGCAAAACAAGAAAAATCGTTTAAAGATTTCTTTTTTTCTCTTGGATAACATTCAATCTCGGTTAGAAACGTCAGCTAAACTCAAGTTTAATTGCATTTAGAACATGAGAACTTAAGTCCAAGAAGAAAAGGAGTTAAAGGTACTCCAATTTAATGCTGTATGTAAAAGTAGAATTCAAGTTACATCAACTTATAAGAGTTAATTTTAGAATTATAACTCTTTTTAATTGATGCTTAGTAAGACCTCTGCAATTCAATTGATACGCTGGAAAGTAAAGAAGAGAGCAAAAAGTGCTCATAATTTTTCTTTTTTGAAAAAAAAAAGAGAAAATCTTTCCTTCGTTTGTTTCTCCTAATTCTTTCCACGCTTCGGCATAATCTGGGAACGTGTTCGACACGGTTACTAAAAAGGGATAGCCTTCTCCAAAAAGATTTCGGAATATGTTAACCATGCAATAACTGACTAAAGAAAGGCTTCTAACCATCATACAAGGAAGTGTATAAGTATGACACTGCTTACCCTGATAGTACTCTCTCTTAGAATCCAAATTTGAGCGACCGATGAGGTGTGATGGAAAATTATGAGCTGTAGTTCGTTAGCTAAAACCAAAACACAACAGGCTCTTCCACCAAACGTATCATGTTCAACTTTATTTTCGAATTTCTAACTTCTCTTTCGATGAAAAAGAACATGTCAAAGGTACACCAAAACGAAAAAAAAAAAAAAAAAGAAGAAATTAAAACAACGGACCGTGAAGAACTTGTCAACAGTAGAACGACGGCAGAAGAAGTGCGAACGAATCTGGAGGACAAGAGGGTAGAAGAAGGAGAAGGAAACAGAAAAAAAAAAAAAAACCAAAAATAGTACCTTTGGCAGTTCGCTTTTCGGTCGATTGGGGCAAAGGGAATAATCTCCGGTATGGTCCTACGGATCTCGGACATATATGATAACGTAGTCGAGCTGGTGAAGGCGATCGAATCGCGTCAGAAAATGAACACTCACGCTTCTGTAGGCGAATGTCTACCGTCTGCTGTTGACTATCGAGAAGCAACCGACTAACCGGTCAGGCGGGGCAAGTCTTCGTTTCATCTAGCACGACTTTGTTTTTTATCCGAAACCAGGTAATTTGACTCTCATGCATGTGCTCAAAATAGTGTCCGAGGATCAGTTTATGGATATACAGTCATCCAATGATCTAAAAGAGGGGTCAAACAACCCCAATACAGTCATTTATGAAAGTCCATTTCAAAAAATTTGGGGCTCCACTCTACTGTATGGTATGTTTATTTTACTGCTACCTTGTGCTACAGAAATGGATTTGTTATTTGCTAAGCAGTCAGCCAAAGCGTTTGTTTCCTGGCACCGCATCGCTGTGGGGAGCTCTCGAAGGATGTCCCTGCATCCGTTGATTCAGTGTTGAAGCCTCCTTGGCATTGACTCTCCCCTTGTATTAGTTGAATTACTACCTGTGAATCCCCCTCAATGATAATATTATGATTTAGACAATAGTGCTTAATAATGGAGAAAATAAGATATAATGCAATACTTTCAGCTTCATTGTTTGTTTTCTCATTCAAAGCCCAACTAACAAGTATTAAAGGGGATCCAGTAGAATCTCTAATTGTTATACCTGCTCATAAGAAAAGGAGGAGCCATCAAAATTTGCTTTCAAATAATCGGTTCTTTTAATTTCAGCTGATCAGGCGCATTTCTATGTTTAATGATTTGTGTGGCTGTGCCACTAGCTTGGTCCGCACATTGATATAGGGTGGTATTTTTGTTTCTAGTGCACCAAATTTCCCAAATTGCAGATGTAATGTATATGTGAGTTCCAAGGGAGGATTTTGTAGCCTTTGAGGTAAATCTTTTCAGAAGGAATGATCTAATCGTATGCTCCCTGAAGTTATTTTAGTGTGATCTTTCAGGAGATTTCAGACTGCTGTTGCAAAAGAACACTTAAATAAATAAGTGTGAGGGATTTTTTGTCTCTGTTTGGCACAAGAGACATGGGATTTATTTGCAAACCTTTTCTTAGTAGACAGTCTGCTGAAGGAATGTTAACCTTCATAATTTACCAATCTCTTATCAGGAAAACCAACTCTTTCTATATTCCAATTGTTGAAGAGGAAATTTCCATCATTTCGCCCTCTTCTACTTTGATCCTAGTTCATGTGGTGAAATCTTGCATTTAGCACTGAGGTAAAGGGACTTCGAATTTCGTTGTTACTCTCACCCGGGTAACTTTGAAGCGATGATAGTGGACTTCAGAAGTTCTGAGCTTTTGCTGTTGATTTAACAATTGCTTCCTCTACTGAATTACAAGATGATGTCATTTCCCATACAATGAACTATCCTTCAGAATGCTTTTTTCTTTTCTCTTGTATCTTGTATTTGGTTCTTCTTTAATATAACTATCATTATTTTAATACCTATCTTATGGATCATTATAAGGAGACAAGATGTGTTTCTACTCTTATAGCATCCGTCCATCTTTCTGCAGTTTATATCAGTTTCGTCCAAGGAATTAAGACTAAAAGCATGAATGTGAAGCCGTTTGACTGAATCGGATGAAATGTTTAATCCTGCCAACTCATAGCTACATCCAACAAGAGTGCGGAAATCTTGGATTGGGGTGTTTTAGGCACTTATAATATTGGAAGCCCTGGCCAAGGATTCAATTCCGACTCAGTGATAGGCCTGCTTTGCTCATCCATCATTGGTCAATTCTTCCTTGCAAGCTACCTTACAAAGCTTTCTCACTTTTACGTCATCTATTGAATCACCCTCTCCACCAGCGAGCGGTTAAAAAATGTCAAACATCCACGAGCCACTCATGAAATTTTCGAGGGGCATCAAAGCATGAGACACTCATAATAAGAAATAAACGAACACAGTTGTTCTCCAGAAGGATACACTAATGCCCAAACACAAAAAAACTTACAGCGATGCCCTGCCCGGGAATATCTCAAAATGTGCAGCCGACAACAACCTTACTGTATTAGCTAAGAAATGGCTGAGCAGAACAGACATAAGAAGGAAACCAAACGGAAGCAAACAAAATGCAGGGTAAAAGATGCACCAGAGGGTGGAAAAGTCTTACCCACAGTGTCTTTAAAGAAGCCTTACTAGAAAAGAAGTTAGCAGATTTATCCCTAGAATGCAGTACCTGCAGTAGAGTTCTTATGTTAATGTCAGATATGGAAGGGATAGCTACCATATGCATGTTAACCATTAATTTAAATGAAGTTACAACTATTCCCAAAGATGATATATGTCTACCACTCCCTAGGTGCATTACATGTGTAGTATTGATATCCTACTAGCAAAGTCGTGCTCCTATCAAGAAAATAAACAAGACAGACAAGCACGGGCAGAATGCATTAGCAACTTAAAGCTTATGGAATGCTTTTCTTTCTTACTTTTATAACTTATAGAAAAGAAAAGGAGATATTTGGCATCATTACCAGGCTGTTGAAGGCAAACATCCCTTCAATAGAGACCTATATGTGACAAAATGAAAGCTAGTACGGAAAGTTTTTGGTAGAACTGAGGCTACCTGACGCATATCACCGGCTCCATCCAGCAACAAATACCAGTTTGCCGGCTCCACCCAGAAATGAATGCCAGATTGCAGGCTCCACACGGTGCAGTACCTTACTGTTTCCCACAGTGGATCCGCAGGGAGCTGGGGTGCAAGCGCAGAACACTGATCTGACGTCGATTGCCCCATGTCGAAAATGTCCATTTCTCAAGCATTTCTCTCTTAATATCATTTCTGATAATTTTACTTCAACAGCGTAACCAAAATCATGATGGCGTTCACAAGACTGAAGTGTTTTCCAACAAAAAAAGAGAACAAAAACTCTCATGAAATAAAAACAGATCAAGTCAAAATGACTATAGAATCGTCCTTGAGTATAAATAATCATGCTCTCACTCACATCACTCTTTTGAAATGTACATGGCTTTTTGCAGAATTTTGTCCGCATCCACTTAGAACAGTAAGCCAGCTTCTGAACCCGCCAAAAAGCAGTTACAGCTATATAAATTGGGTAGATTTGCTGCAAGCAAGAGTATGGCCATTGTGGAGATCTCCTTTATAGCTGACCTCACATCATCTAAGAAAGCTTAATGAATCTTTGAGATGCAAATTGAGCTCTTTGTTCTTTCACCATTGTCTGCACAAATAGCTCTCCAGCCCTATAAGAAGATCGAACCTGAAGAAGGTCATCCATAAAAAGAGACAATAAGTACCAGCCTACACAGAGATTCATCAACTTTCAGGACACAAATACAATAAACAACATTTTACTAAGAATCCCTAAAAAATTACCAGTGGTCCACTGGCAACATATCGGAAACCGATTGACTCTCCATACTCCTTCCAAAAGTCAAACTTTTCAGGAGTCACATATTCTTTTACAGTCAAATGTAGTGGTGTCGGCTGCAGGAAAGAGTAATGTTAGTAATCATGACAATAGGAGCTTATAAAAAAAACATTGAGTTTCAAGATAATCAAAAGATAGTTTCTTGCACCTGTAAGTACTGCCCTAGAGTGAGAATATCAACATTTATGGCACGCAAATCGGCCATGGTCTGTTTCACCTCTTCATCTGACTCTCCAAGTCCAAGCATGATCGAAGATTTAGTTATCATGCCTTCTTTGGAAAGCTTTGCATGTTTTAAAACAGATAGACTCTGCTCATACCTATTTCAACAAGTCAAAAAAGTCATCACCCACTCCTCTACGAAAAAGGATGTCCCAACAGAATGTAATCTACACGCGCATCAGTTATGTATCAGCATGCCCAGCAGATCCCTGTTATAGGTCTAACTAGATGCAGACGGATAGATCATTCAGCTAAAAGACAAAAAGTATATCTCATTACCCGGCTCGTGGATCTCTAACAATTTGTTGAAGTCTTTTTACAGTCTCAATGTTGTGAGCAAAGACATCAAGGCCTGAGTAGGCCAAAGATGTTACAGCCTCAAGATCACCTCGGAAATCAGAAGTTAAGCACTCCACCAGGATCTCGGGCTTCATTCTCTGCATAGTGAACATCAAGGAGTCAGTTTATACAGTGAAGTTGCTAGTCAATCCATTTCAAATGCATTTTTTTTTTTTTTTTTTTTTTGAAGAAGAAGAATTTGAAATTTCAAATGTGTTCTTGGCAGTCAACTCAGCATAGGATCTACACACCTTCAAGGCTTCAACGGTATCAGCAAAATGGCCGCTGCCTCCATCTGGCAGGTCGTCGCGGTCCACACTGGTCAATACAATATAGTCCACACTGCCAAATTATAGAATACAATGAACAAACAAATGAGCTATACATCTAATAACACTGCAGAGAGAAAGCATTTAATTACACTTTTTGACAGCTACAGAGGATACTTCCTATATTTCCAAAAGACCCCAATCATTTCTCAAGAGAATGACAGAATATGCATCAGATCTAAAAACCAGTTAGGGATAGATGCAAGAATGTGCTATGCACTCAAAGCCACTGACTAATAGCTTCATCAAACTGCTATCTGAATGTCCTTCATCTAACCTTAATGAGTGGAACCACTTTCAGACCTGAGACAACCTGGCCTCAGATAGATCACCTATCACCTGCAAAAGCATATTCATTTCCTTCCCAATACCTCGCACGAAGGCAAACTCCAAGCTCACACTACAAAAGAATGAAAATCTTTTGCAGATGCACAAAGAACAATCAATTAATTTTTTTTTTTGAAGAGTTTGTTTTGGTAATTCACTCAAGAGGAATACAGATTATGCAGATTACAGATTGTCTTGGGCTTGGGGATCTCTCACTTCAAATTGAGCAAGGGAAACCCCTTCCCTAGCTAAGCTATCAGCACTAGAGTTGGCTGATCTTAGAATACGCTTCCATTGGCAGTTTAGTGTACTTCCTAGATGCCAAATTTCTCTGAAGAACAACACAGAGCAGAAACTGGGTCTAAGTGCCCAAACGCAACTAGCTAGCTATGGATTACAGATCTGCAAATTATCAATCAACTCTCGGCACTTTTCAACATTAGTGGATTTGTATGGGTCCAATGTGGCATACTATTCTCAGACCTTTCACATAGGCACCAGCTTGAAATATTGCAAGCCAGAGTTGTCCAGACAGCAATGAGCCTTCCGCTGGACTTTCGTGTTCACCACTTCCCCTTAATTGTAATTGAGAACAACAGAATAGATTTTATGCAGAAACTTAATGATTCAAATGCGTTATAACCTCCACTAGTGAAAAGAATGTTTCCTTTCATTTGAAATTGAAATCATGAAAACATACCCCCAGCTTGCAATTGCCTTGGCAGTGTTCTCCGGTTCCATTGGGTCAGGAGGGGCAGGGTTTTTGCTGGTTTTCACAGCACAGAAACGGCAACCACGGGTACAAGTGTCACCCAGAAGCATGATTGTAGCAGTAGCAATACCATCACCTCCGCCATTCCAACACTGCACCGAAAAAAAAAATCAGACAGATAAATCATCAGGTCATAAAACCGTGCTTCCACAGAATTATTGGGAACGATCAAACCCAGAGTTAACGTCTATACATACAAATAAGATGAATGGAATCGAACTAAATGATATCGTAATTAACAAAAATGGACATTTGTTGTTTCCAATCACCTATGCAACAATCAAACTCTCCAAAAACGGTAGCATGCATAAATAAATAAAAAAGTACCACATGAAACTGAATGCAGAGAATCACGTAAAAGTTCAAAAGAACCATATGAAAAAAACAATGCAAGCTGACATTGCAGAAAGCCAACTATACCCCAAAAAGCACAATTAAAGAAAAAAAAAAAAAGAAATGCACCTCTCCAATATTTGGACATTGAGCTTCCTCACAAACCGTGTTCAATTTCAACTGAGACAATTGCTCCTTCACCTCTGCATACTTTTCCCCTTGCGGAGCTCTCTGCCGTAACCAATTAGGCTTTTTAACGTTCGGATCTCGACCTGTATAGGGTCCGAGACCACCAGGATAGGGGCTCGTCGAGCTGACCGCCTTAGACTCGAATAATTTCGACGAATCTAGGGGTTTCGTCTCTGCTTGGTTTGAAGAATCGACGGCTTCGGAGCGAATGCCCGGGCGATAGCTGAACATACCACTTCTCGGCTTGACAGCATTAATCGGCACAAAAGAGAGCGCCGCAGTAGTCAGAGATTGTTGGATCATTTTGTTCTACGATCAAATTCAGATACAGCGCGAAGGATAAAAAGGGCTCAAAGATTCGAGATCGTCCCTGAGTGGAGGGATTTTCTTCACGCCGGACTTCGGTTTCTCCGTCGGGGACTGGACATTTGCCGTGAAGCTGGGAGACTTGATTGACAAAGGAATCTCAAGTGTTAATAGTTAATAACTTAATACCTTCATAATAAGTTTGACTGAAAAAAAAATATTAGTTATGATTTAGGCTATGTCCTATTTATCGTTTATTAAATAAAATATAAAACAAAATAAGATATAAGACATTCAAGTAATTTCGCATAATAGCTTATTAACCTTTTATTGATTGGGATAATATAGATTAACTGTTTACCCAATTATGTAAGAGTAATTAATTTAAAATATCAAATTTGAGTTAATGGATATGCCAGCTAAAAAGCCTAAAATAATATTTAAGTCGGTTTTTCTAAGAATTTTGTTGTACATTAAAATGTGTTTATTTGTGTATATTTTTAAGGTTTTCTAAGTTATTGTTAAACTTTTTATTATTTCATCTTCTGGTTAATACATGGAATAATAATCGTTCTATGGATTGATAAACATGAGATAAAAGAATATAAGGAATAATATATTATATATCAATGTATTAAAAACTTGGACCAACCGTCGAACATAGTAGTAATTCAGGTTTTGGTGAAACCCAATAGACTAGGTTAATTGGACGGTGGTTCACCCATTAAAGGTAATATTATAGAATTTTAGTATATCTAAAATTAATATTCAAGATAAATTATAAGAAGTCTTGGATATTAGTAGGTTAGGTTCCTTCTTGTTGTGAGTTTGAATCCCACCTCTAAAAGGCAAACATTAACATTTGGAAGGAGGTTTTAACTAAGGATCGATATGTTATTCTAACATTAATGATCAATTTTACCAGTAGATAAAAACAATTGCTAACATAATAAACTTATATAGTATAACCATTAATAGCTTGAGCCAGTCTAACTAGGTTCGACCAAAACCGGACTTACTACTACTGGTTCCATAGCCGATCCAGTTTTTAGGACATTGCGATATATAATAAATAATTGAAATGTGGTGTTATATATACTAGTTTATTTTGATTCAATTTATGAATTATTTACATCCCTAGTAGAGATAAAAGCATAAATGAACAAATTGTGAAATTAGAGGTTTATATCCTAGCTAGTACAAGATAGTATTGAACTGAAAAGAACAGACAAAATCAATTTATCCCATAGGTAGAACAAAAGTATGATAATGTCATAAGTTTTATACTTTAACCTATCATACGTGATTAAATTGGTCCAATTACCCATGGGTTCATAAACAAAGTAAAAAAAGTTTTAATTCTGGTTTAACCGGCCGCTTTGAAGCAGCAGATTCGGTTTAATTAGCTTTGATTTCACGACCCCCATCCCATTTTCCCATAAAATTAATTTGCCAACTCTTGGTTCGTTAGACATCACATGAATTAACTGGGAGCCTCACTTTAAGTTCGACCCCTACCGATTTAAAGATAAAAACCAGTTTAAGGCTATGTATTTAGCTTCCAGTAGAATTTGAAGGTGTGCTTGAGCTGCTTCTTGCATGGTTAATATCACAGGTCAAATACTCCATCAAAGCGGAAACTAATTGAATACGGATCGATGAAGTTAACGCAGTATACCTGGAAAGTACTATCATGTATAACGTAGTACCAAATCAGCTAACCTTATAACTTGACTCAGAAGTGCCATGTATATAATATCATCCAAACTCATCTTTAACACCAATATCAAAACTCAATAATAATATTACAATCTGCAAAATAAATCTACAAGGATCCCACAATGACAACTATTAATATGCAACTACATACAGATCGTACATAAACTGAGAAATACAAACCAAACCCATCAAAGACAGTAGTACTACAAAGTTACAAATACATAATAGCCAGCATGCACAACAAGAACGTAGCTTGGTAGAATATTCAGAGCACGCACAGGTGAATCAAATCAACGGCTGGGTGGTGGGGAGAAGAAGGGGATCTTCGGGATCGGTGGAATATTGGAAGGAATGTTAATGGGGATTGAAGGGATTGTTGGGATCGAAGGGATTGTCGGAATGGAAGGAATTGTGGGAATAGTGGAAGGCATTGGTGGCTGTGTGACCTTAGGCATCGTAGGGATATTGGAAGGAATATTGGGAAATGCAGGCATCGGCGGCAGCGTGGGCTTCGGCAAACTCGGCACCGCCGGGATGGCCGGAATTGGCGGCATCACCGTCTTGGGTAGGGTGGGGGTGGGCAACGCCGGTGGCGGCGCCGCCGTGTCTAAGAGTCGGCGAGCTGCGACGCATGAGTATAACTGGGTCACCAGCACAAGTGTGACGAGCACCGACAAGAAAGAGCTGGACGCGGCCATGATCACCAAAGATCTTGAGATTAGCTAGAAGAAATACACTTGGTGAATATGCTTATAGTGGGTATATGGAGAGGAAGAAGACGATGCGTCTTTTATAGTGGGAGAGGAGCATAAATTGGTGCTTTTGGTAGTTGGGTTCCACATCTGAGACGGTTGCTTTACTAGTGTAATATATGGTTAGCTCAACTTCTTCGATATGGTTTTCAATATTTCATCCAAATGTCAAAAGGAAGCTAAGATTAGATGCAACCAGGTTGAGAATTTCTTTAAAACACGCAAGCCTTTTGTATATAGTTGTTCACCGATATTCATGAAAGAACAACAAATTAATTAGAGATTAAATATATATTAAGAAACTGAATTACAAACTAGAGTACTGGTTACTACTGCTATATAAATACTCTCTTGCCTCTCGTATATATTCAAGGTTTTTCTCCAGGGGGAGCAACAGGGGACGTATTGATATATCTCTTAATTTGTTCCCTCAGGCGCCACTCGGCCTCGGAGCTCTCTCCGAAGCTCAGCAGCTGGAGGTGGCAAGATCCTGCAATGCCGAACAGCTAGAAATGATACTAATCCACAATATACAAGATTTATAATAAACAGATCGATACAAATTACATATAATTATATGAGAAATTATACTGGTTAATTAGGAACTCCCAGAATGTCATGAGGGCAAATAGTATAGAAAAAGAAAGAAAGTGGAAGACAGTAGGTGATTCTAGCTAGCTAGTTCCTGGCAATTCAGGAATATGGAAAATATACCTGATCTGGTGACTTTCGACAGAGAAGAGTACTAACACTGGGAGAAAACACATGCATGAAACGAATGAACGCCATTACAGACCTCATCAAATTAAAATAACCAGTTGTTGTATCCCTGGAAAGAAACCGTATGTGTGTAATTAATCACCAAATGGGTCTGGCCGGAGTACTACTTTTGAAGAGGACGGAAGCTGAATCAGATGGGACTTTTGGCGCAGGTGTGAAGAAGTTGAAATTATTAACTTGATGAAAAAAAAAAATCAGTGCGTAGAAGTACTTGGAAATTTTGTTGCAATAATACATGAGTCTAACACGCACCGAGAAATTGAAGTCTTGATTGAAGATGGAAATTTATAATTGCACCTACCCATAGTATCCATCCCACGTACCAGCCAACCTGAAACACAGTTGCCTAAGGGTTATCCTCTAGACGAATGATTTTATAAAATAAAATTTTTTGTTGTCTTTTTAAGTGTTTCAGATTATTGGCTGGTACGTCGGATGGGTACTACATACACGTAATTACAGCTAGTACTATATTACTCAAAGAAAAATAATATCAGCACTTCCTGATTTTGCTTTGAAGTTTTACATCCTGACGTGGCTGCATAGTTGGCGGTCTAGGTGGAGAAAATCTAGGGTTTAGGGTTTACCCATAGAATAGATTTATAATATTTTATTAAAAAACTAAAATCTTGCACATTTTATCTCTATGTTTATCTCTTACTAAGCTGCAACGTGGATGCCACATCAGGATGTAAAGTCTTGGAAGTAAAACCTACAGTACTTATATCACCGCTCTTACTCATATTTCTATTGATTCAGCTGTCCAACTTGGACTCAGTTACAACTTACAATTTTCAAAAATCCGTGTCGGTCTGGGTTGACTTGGCCAAACTAGCTGAGCCACATAAAACAAGGACCAATGATGTGACCAGGCTTTGTTATTTGGGCATTGAAAAAAAATATATAAATGTGTTTGTAAACTTAAGCATAGCTTAGTGGTCACATGGGTGGGTTTGTAATAGGTCTTGGGTTCAAGTCTCCTAAAGAGACGGGAATTGGAGTAAAAAACCATTTTCCTCAAAACGAGGAAAAAATGGCGTGTAATCAGTGTTTTAAAAACCAAACCGGTGATCGAACCGGTGGACCTTTCGATTGTGGTTCAACCGGTTCAATCGGGTTCAATCGATGGTTCAACCGGTATGAGTTGTATCTCATTAAAACAATTCATAATAATATTTCTATATACAAAAAACAAGTTTAAAAATATAAAAACAATTAAAAATACTAAAAAAGGAACTATACCGGTTCAACCGGTCCAATCCGATTCATGGTTCAGCGGTTGAACCGGTAAAACTGGGCAATCAACCGGTTTTTGACCATTTCCGGGTTTTTGAACAAACCAAACCGTTCAAAGCCCCGGTTCCAATTGAACCCAGTCGAACCGGCTAGGTCGGTTAGATTTTTAAAACACTGCGTGCAATGCTAATGAAATTGAATATTTATGGGATTTTTCTTCTTTTAATTTAATATGGTAGGTTTTATGCGGAAAACTTCCGCCCACTAATCCATCTATCTATTTATTTAGTAATCTATCCATATAACTAACTGTTGTTTACAATGGTACTAATTAAGCATATTAAACTTATAAAATATCTATCCAAGTTTTTAATCAACTTAAACATATGATATAAATAACAATCATATATTTACAGTTATAAGTCAATATATGGTTGTTTTTTGTTTGTTTAAGCTAACGAGTTTAAGCTAACAATCATATATTTATAAGTTTAAAATACATATGCATAATATATATATGAACGTTTATATTATACTATGCCCCTAGCGGACACACTTATCCAACATACATGTTAATCTAAGCCCTTAAAAATATAAAAAAATATTTTTTTATAAAATCCTATTTTCCAGAGGATAAAGTACCCTTGGCATCAATGGTTTAGATTAATAAGTGTGTGGGATAGGTGCGAGGGCGAAGTGCAACTAACATTATTCTTTGAGAAACTTGATTCTCTTTTTTAGATTTTTATAATTTTAATTAGGCCGAGTCCCGGTGGTTAGTCAACCAAGATCATATTGGCCGGCCCACCCAAGCACAAAAAGTTTAAGTGACTTTTGCGCAGTTTTCTCAACAATGTCACTTAAATATATACTATTTTGGAAACTATTATTTATTAATAAAACCCCTTTTTATGTGTAAATATTTGTATGTAGAAAGTAGTTGTACAGTTCTTAGAACCTGATTACAAAAGAACAGTACCAAAGAGAAATTTATAATAAACTGTTAAACAAATCACGATAGAATTAACACCAAAGAGAAATATATATTTATCGATTGTACGTAATGCAATCTAGACTTGTAACGGCTTATAGTTTCTTCAAGTAATACTCAAGATATTAGTCCAGGAGGTGCAACAGGCGACTGTGGATTCCCTATTACACCCTAAGGTGACAAGGTCCTGCAATAATATTGCCGAGGACCTAGAAATGTTACTCGTCAATGATAAACAAAATTTATAAACAAAATTTTTATATTCAGGTGGTCCGAAGGTCATAATTTATAAACGATATCAGGAAGCAAGATATATGGTATATAAGATCTGAAAGAACGAAAACAGAAGATAGTATTGATTCTTGACTATGGAAGATTACATACCTCTGGTGACTTCCGACAGAGAAGAGTAACAGGAGGAAACACAAACGAACACTACTAGAAAAGTGCTATCCGCCGACGGTTGGGATATTTTGCGTCGGCGGAATTCCTCTCCACCGACGGTCTTTTTGTCTCGTCGGCGGAACTTCACAGAATCCCGCCCAACCGTCGGCGGAACAACCAAAGACTTCCGCCGACGCACCTTAACATGTGTCGGCGGACACAAGATAGAAGCGTCGATGCACCCAAGTACGAACCCGTCGGGGGAACTCACAATTTCATCCGCCGACGCACCCTTACAAGCGTCGACGGATTGTAACTTAAGCGCCGACGCACCCCTGTACGAAACCCGTCGGGGGAATACACCTTTACTTCCGCCGACGCACCCAATAGGCGTCGGCGGACTAATAAGTTAATCGCAGAAAGAATGCCCCGACGCAAAACTACCCGTCGGGGGAATGGTCGCCACCGACGCTTGCTCACGTGTCGGCTGAAATTTCTGCGCCGACGCGTAGGTACGCGTCGTTGGACGATTTTCCCCTTTTCTACCTCCCCCGCGCCCTTCTCCCTCCCCCGTGCCCTTCTCCCTCCCCCGCTCCCTTCTCCCTCCCCCGGCCTGCGCCCGTGCCCTTCTCCCTCCCCCGCCCTGCGCCCGCACCCTTCTCCCTCCCGCCTGCGCCCGCGCCTTCTCCCTCCCGGCCTGCGCCCGCGCCCTAGATCTCCCTCCCCCGGCCTGCGCCCGCGCCCTAGATCACCCTCCCCCTGGCTTGCGCCCGCGCCCTTCTCCCTCCCCCGGCTTGCTCCCGCGCCCTTCTCCCTCCCTCGGCCTGCGCCCGTGCCCTTCTCCCTCCCCTGGCCTGCGCCCGCGCCCGCGCCCTAGATCATTCACAGGGCTCTTGCAGCAGCTTCCAAAGATGAGATCTGAGTGTTTTACTGAGGTTCCTGGGTGAGAGGGAGCGGCTTGGGTGGAGAGTTGGGAAATGGAGGGATGTTCCTGGTGATGGATCGTTCACAGGGCTCTTGCAGCAGCTTCCAAAGACGAAAAAAAGAAGTTTTGAGGGAAGAAGAATAAAAGGAAAAAAAACCGTTCTTTTCTTCCATTGAAACCCTCTTTCTCTCTCTCTCTATCTCTCTCTCTGTCTCTCTTTCTCTCTCTATCTCTCTCTGTCTCTCTTTCTCTCTCTCTCTCTCTTCCCGGTACCCAATCCACTGACAAAGGGAAGAAGACCAGTGAGAGTAGTGAGTAGAGAAATAGAAGAAACTGATCGGAAACGCGAAGACCCATCTTCCCCTTTTGCTGCTGGTGAAGTGATTCTGCTCAGTCTGCTTACTCTGTTTCAAAACAGAGGAAAGGTGGCTTTAATTTGCCGTTTCCATGGCTGCCCGTGTCCGTTTCCTTGCGAGTGACAGATGTGCTCCCTCTCTCTCTTCTCTCTCTCTCTCTCATCTCTCTCTCCCTCTCATCTCTCTCTTCTCTCTTCTCTTCTCTCTTCTCTCTTCTCTCCTCGTTCTTGCTCTCTCCTCTCCTCTCTCTCTCTCTTCTCTTTCTCTTCTCTCTCTTCTCTCTTTTCTCACTCTCTTCTCTCTTCTCTCTGCTCCGTAATCTAAATTTTTTTTATTTTTTTTAACTTTCCGCCGACGCACCTCCAGCCGTCGATGGAACCTATTCCACCGACGCACCCCACGCATAGGGATGCATCGGGGGAATTCCGCCGACTCACCCATATGCATAGGGATGCGTCGGGGGAATCCTTCCCGCCGACGCGTTGAGGTCCGTCGTTGGATAATTTCCTCCGCCGACGGGGCCCCGCGTTGGCTGACTCTTTTCAGTCTCCCGACGGGTTTTTTTGTCCCGCAACGGGTTGTTGCGTCGGCTGATGCCTCCACCTACAGAGGTTCCGATGACGCGACGTTACCTGTCGTCGGATTTCCGCCGACGGGTATTCGTATTCTGCCGGTGTCTTTTGCCGTCGACGCAACTTTTCTACTAGAGGAAGGAACGCCATTAAAGACCTCATTTATTTGTTTTAACTTGATGATAAAGAAAAGATATATTCAATACGTAGAATAGGTGCTGGTCTTGACTCTTGATAATTAAACAAAGCAGGAAATTTCGTTGCAATGCCTGGAGTCTAACACGTCCGTACGCAGAAATTGCAGTCTTGGTTGAACTTTGATTTCGACGTGGGTGCTGCAAAAGTTCTTATCTACTCTGGTCATTTTTTGATGATTTTTACACATCCTTACTCCAATGTACCCAAGGAAAATGTGGCATTTCACGAATGATGAAATGGACACATGATATAAAACGTAATTCCTCCGCCGATAACGTTCTTTTATGAAATGATCATAAAGCCTCGGAAAGAGCCAATTAAGCTGCAACAAATTAACAAGCGTGATTAACAGTAAGACCTTTGGCAGTACTTCCTCATTGTTTAACATATTATATTGTGGGCAGTGTGACGATCATTTCTTCTGAATATGAGTAGATAAATGAAAGTTTCTCCTCCGACTCGATCCGCTTGTTTAAATCTGTGAGTCACGAGTACGTACCCATAGAAGACTGTTTCCTAGCTAATTAATTAGTTCGGTCTGCGACAACGACCATTTCTCTCCAAGGTGAAATCGCCCCGAGGCACAGACCCATAGAAGACTTCCACACAGGCATCTATAAATCAACATGGGAGGTGTCTACAAAATCTCGATCAGTGCGAAATTAAAGAGCTGCACAAGGCATGAGGTTCTTCTTCAAGCTGCTCCTCCATTTTTGCCTCCTCTTATTACTCTACTCTCTGGCTACTCCCCTCAGGTATGTTTCATTTGGATATCTCTACTAATTCATAATTACTCTCTAACACAGTTTTTTTAGCTGTTTAAATCTCAATTTTCATTCTACTTTGCTCTGTTTATGATATATTTCTGTCTCTGCCATGGACAGGACGATGAGATCAGTTGAGCAAACTTCCCCATCTGGGGAGTCGTCGCAGCCCGTCCCTCGACTCCCTGCGCTGAGGTGTCACTTAGCTAGATCAGGACGAATTCCGCCAATAAATATATATTTAACGCAGCCAATGGCCATCTTTGTTAACCTATCTGGAAAAAAGATTGGTGCATGCCACACATATTAATGAAGAAACGGGCCTTGAAGATTAATCGCACGGTTCACATCTACAGTAATTAAACAAACGAACCTGTCCAGATCTGCTATTGGATCTGCTATTAATTGCATCGACTTCTTGTGCGCAGCCTGATTCATTTCTTCAGAGTATGAATAGAACTGCTATTGGATCTGCTATTAATTTCATCCACTCACACTCGTTTTTTTTATTTCTAAATGATTCCCATTTACTCATTTGTAAGAGCAGTTTCTTTATGAAAGTGATGGGGATTTAATTCATGATGCTCGTTTATGCTTTGCACTGAAATAGATAGTTCAGTGGTGTTTTTAGTTTCTATAGAAAATTTAATGTAATTTTCTCAGTTTGATCAATGTATATCGCGGGTGCATGGTTTAATAACTCAATAAATAAGCACCAGCAAAGGAAGCCATGGTTATGCATCCAACCCACTCATTCTGGACTACTTAATAAGAAGATTGGCAAGTTGATCATTTGCAAATTAAGTGGAATTACTTAAGTATACAAGTCAATTTAAACTTGAAATCATTAATTTCATCATTGCTTTGAATTAATGTACCAAATTGAACACCAATTAAAAAAAGGATCAACCACAATAACAAAGAACACCCGAGTGCGATTCACATTCTTCGGAGTCTTCCAAGACATTTTTGCTTAGAGTTGTGATACGAGTACTACAAAGTATTACTGCAAGGGTTTACATTCTGACATAGCGTTTACCTGGCAGGTAAAATAGGTAAGATTTTGTTTTTATACTTTAAATAGTATCTTCCTATACTATGGGTAAACTCTAAACTCTAAATTTTCTCTTAATTGGACAGCCACCTAGTTGCCATATCATCGATGTAAAACTTTAAAGTAAAATCTGGAAGAAAAATGATATCAATACTTCTTAATTTTACTTTGAGGTTTTACATCGTGACGTGGCTGCATAGTTGGCGGTCAAGGTAAGAGAAAATTTAGGGTTTAAGGTTTACCCATAGAATAGGTAGATAATATTTTATTAGAAAAATTAAATCTTGCATATTTTATCTTTGAGTTTATCTCTTACCTGGACTGCAATGTGGATGCGAAGTCACAATGTAAAATCTTAGAAGTAAAAAACCATAGTACTTACCTGGAAATACTGATATGATTTTTTTGTTTAATACTAATAACAAAATTATTTGCTTTAGAAAGATTTACAAACCCAATTATCACAGAATTGATAACCCTATAGTATGTCTTATGGATTAATTATATAAGGAAAATGCTAGCTGCACCTATGCACAATACCTATTCCACGTACATGTTCATCAAAACCATTGATGCCGAGGTTTTTTTCTTTAGAACAAAGGATTTAATAAAATAAAAAATATTTTGTTTTTATATTTTTAAGGGCTTAGATTAGCATGTATGTGGGATAGGTACTACACATAAGTGAAGCTAGTATTACACATTAAATAAGGTATAAAAATCTATTTAGTTTTTTTTCTTGCTATTAAAAAGTAAATATGTAATTTTGTCACACATTGATGATAAAAGTTGAAATCACCACATTAGAAGTTCATTACGTCAACTAGCAAGCCTCGACTCGTGTAGCTCTTCAGGGCCGTTCTTCGACATCCCATCTCCGGGTTCTCCGGGCCATGGACTTTTTACGGCGAGTGTTCCTGTCTTAATTAAATAGCCCGATTTCCGGGTCTTTGTTCATCTCAATTTCTTCCAATAGAGCCTTACTTTGTTCCTTTCCTTATAACTGTTTAACCACCACCACCTCACTCCTACCGTTCGTGTTCTCGTCTGAGTTGGGTATGTGTACCCTTCACTCTGCTTTTGCACCACTGTCTATTCTTCAACTTCATGGCTGTCATTCCTTTGTGGAATATCTAAAAAAGGCAGAATTAATCCATGCGCCTTTGTTATAGTGAACTCAGTCTTGAGCTTGTAATGTGCTTTTTTGCAATCCAACCACTAGGATTTCCACAAAAAAGTTAGATGACTTTTATCCAATTTGAGGGATGACTCTTGTCCGTCGCCCAAACTTGTAAAAATTTTCTTATTTTTTTGGGCGACGGTTTCAACCGTCATTCAAACTTGTCAATTTTTTTAAAATGTATTCCTTTCCCTTGAGGATTAATATTTTTTCCCACCTGTCTAAAGAGTTGATGAACCTACATGTTAATAAATAAAATAATATAATCAAAGTACGAATACACCTCATAAAGTCAAAATTACACTTACATAAACTTTACAAAACATAAGTTTATCTACATGATGATTTTTGCCCACTTAGGTGTACTAGCAGCTTCCTTAATTTGCGTTGCTTAATTTTTGTGAAACTTTTGCCTGTAAATAAACATAAAATCCTAAACAGGGAGAGGAGAGAGAGAGAGAGAGAGAGAGAGAGAGAGAGAGAGAGAGAGAGAGAGAGAGAGAGAGAGAGAGAGAGAGAGAGAGAGAGAGAGAGAGAGAGAGAGAGAGAGAGAGAGAGAGAGAGAGAGAGAGAGAGAGAGAGAGAGAGAGAGAGAGAGAGAGAGAGAGAGAGAGAGAGAGAGAGAGAGAGAGAGAGAGAGAGAGAGAGAGAGAGAGAGAGAGAGAGAGAGAGAGAGAGAGAGAGAGAGAGAGAGAGAGAGAGAGAGAGAGAGAGAGAGAGAGAGAGAGAGAGAGAGAGAGAGAGAGAGAGAGAGAGAGAGAGAGAGAGAGAGAGAGAGAGAGAGAGAGAGAGAGAGAGAGAGAGAGAGAGAGAGAGAGAGAGAATATCTGTCCTGATTCTCTTTGTGATATCGTTTGCTGTACCACAAGCAACCATATCGATTGTCTGGTCAGCATTCAACGTAATGGTAAAAGAAAGACTATGGTCCTCTGACCTAATTCAATTGCTTTATCAAACGGAAAATATTCAGCAGCTGCGGATCCAAGGAGTTAAAAGACAGATTTTAGAGGTATAAACTACAGTAAAATTATGAAAAGGATACGATACCATCAAATCACCAACTGGATGGCCTGCTGTTGGAGAGGACCTCCTGAATCGTTCAACAAGTCTTCACTAGCAGTTAAAGAAGCTAACTTGTTGTTTAAACCTTTGCCTCAAACCGTCTTTTACAGGTAACAAATATTTAAGCATCATCTTTTGCTTCAAGTTATCCTGAAATGAATATATCGTTTTTACTAACAATACATGCAGTTTAGGTGAAAAAGACAAAAAATTTCTAAATATAAAAAGGAAAGAAGTTGGAAATGAACAGCCGACGTACTACATTTAATGGCAGCTGCAGGTCATCTTCTCTGTCTTTGTCCCATGCCGAGATATAGATTTCTTTATTTCTCCAGACCATACAGTATCCCCCCGTACCCGTCCTCTCCGTTTCCATTGCCCTTTCCCTACAAGAACCTTAAGCAATTAACGTTCAGTCTCTCTCGCTATTTTCCTTTCCAAGGGAAAACCAGAATAAAGTATAACTCTGGTCATTTGTTTAATGAGCCTTACACATCCTTACTCCAGTGTACGTGCCCAACGAAAATGTGGCATTTCATAAATGATGAAATTGACACATGATGTAAAACGTAATTCCTCCATCGAGAATCCGATATTTGAAACTAATAATCAAACTAAGCTCGTTTTACAATGTGACATGGCGTTTTCATTGGCAGTCCAAGTAATAATTAAATTAAGAACTATTTTACTATTCCATAAGGAAGCCTAAGCTCTAAACATTATCTGAAATGCCAATTAGACTGCCATGAGGACAACTACGTCAATACGTAAAAACCTTATTGTAAATTATTGATATCATTTTTCCTTTTTTTATGAGCCTTATCCATCGTTATTTTTATGCACCGAATGAAAATATGACATTTAAATGAATAAATGGCACATTATATAATTTCAATGACAAGAAGGTGGCCCCATTTGAAACGATCAAAATAGACTCGTCAAATCATGGAAAGAGCCGAGTGGCTACAAATTGCCAAAGTAGGCAGTGTACGTGACCCATTTCTTTTGAATGTGAGTAGATACATGCAAGATTCTCCTCCGACTCCGCGTGTTCAAAGCTGTGAGCTCCCAGTACCAGAACTGCCTGATTAACCTTCAACAGTTCTCCCAAGTTGGGTTGTTGGTGGTTGGGAACAGGAATGACGAAATCCGTCCTATTAATCAGGGGAGCAGGGGTGTGGGGTCCGTGTGCGCGACCGTACGGAGAGAGGTAATCCATATCTTGATTCGAAGCCGCGTGGTTTCGGGATGCGGTTTTGGGAGGTTCACCGTATTTGGTAGTTTTGGGGCCGCCCCCGGGGCCGAGAGCTGAGATTCCTATATCTCCGAGAAGAGCAAAAAGAAAGAAAGAAAGGCTAAAAAAAAAAAACAAAAACAAAAATAAGTATGGTCAAGACTCATCAAATCAGGAAAGAACCAAGTTGCTACAAATTGCCAAAGCATGGTCAAGACTCTTCTTTGGCACTTTCTCATTATTATACATATTATATTGTTTCTTGAAGGCAGTGTACGCGACCCATTTCTTTTGAATGTGAGTAGATACATGCAAGATTCTCCTCCGACTCCGCGTGTTCAAAGCTGTGAGCTCCCAGTACAATAACTGTGTCTGATTAACCTTCAACAGTTCTCCCAAGTTGGGTTGTTGGTGGTTGGGAACTGGAATGACGAAATCCGTCCAATTAATCGAATACTTAAGGGCAGTGCGTAATATATCATTAATTACTTAAGCCAAGGGCAGGGATGCATATAGATTGTGGGGTCATTTAAAACAAATTCGATGAGGAAATCAGGGGGGAAGGGGTGTGGGGCCCGTGTGCGCGACCGTTAGGAGAGAGGGACCCCACGAGCAAAGGTAATCCTTATCTTGATTCGAAGCCGCGTGGTTTCGGGATGCGGTTTTGGGAGGTGCACTGTATTTGGTAGTTTTGGGGCCGCCCCCGGGGCCGAGCCCCCGAGAAGAGCAAAAAGAAAGAAAGAGAGGCGAAAAAAAAAAAAAACAAAAACAAAAGTAAGTAGCTAGTTTAATTAATGATTTCTCATTTTCCATCCTTTTCTTAATGTACTAATAACGCATTTCACTTTACTCCGTTTTTCTTTCTTTCTTTCTTTCTTTCTTTTTTCCGTTTTTTCCCCGTTCCGCTCAGTTAGCTCCCAGTACCAGTTGGATGCGTCTTCTCTGCAGTTTCCTAGCTGATTAATTAATTTGTTCGGTCTGCGACAAGGACCATTTCTCTCCAAGCTGAAATCGCCGCCGAGGAAACAGACCCATAGAAGAACCCCACTCAGGCATCTATAAATCAACATGGGTGGTGTCTACCAAATCTCAGTGCGAAATTAAACAGCACAAGACATGAGGTTCTTCTTCAAGCTGCTCCTCCATTTTGCCTCCTCTTCTTACTCTTCTCTCTGGGTACCCCTCAGGTATATATGTTTGATTTTGATATCTCTAATAATTCATAATTGCTCTCTAAGACAGTTTTTTTGCTGTTTAAATCTCTATTTTCGTTCTAATTTGCTCTGTTTATGGAATAATTCTGTTTATGCCATGGACAGGACGATGAGATCAGTTGAGCAAACTTCCCAATCTGGGGAGTCGTCGCAGCCCGTCCCTCAACTCCATGCGCTGAGGCACGACGACGAAGAAAGAGGACGCTTTCCGCCAAGTACTCGTCGATATTACAGGACTCCGAGTCCTGTAGCACGAGGAGGGCGGCACCCATAAATAGCGCTTTTGCGGACTCTGGAGAACCCTCTCGTAAAACAATATCCAATCCACTCTGGAGAACCCTCTCTTAAAACAATATCCAATCCACTCTGGAGAACCCTCTCTTAAATAAGTTAATTTGATCATGATGTTTTGTGTGCACTACGTTGTACTAAAAGTTATATCAATTATGACCGCTTTTTTAATTTTTGCATACTGACGCTAGCCGATGATTCGCCCTCATTAATGACTCTCACACAGCCAATCAAATGGCCATGTTCATTGACCTATCTAACAAAACGATTGGTGCATGCCACACATATTAATAAAGAAACGGACCTTGAAGATTAACGGACGTACGATTCACATCTACGGTAATTTAACAAACGAACCCAGATCTGCTATTTGATCTTACTATATACGTAAGTAGATTAGGACTAATTCCGCCAATAAATATATATTTAACGCCGGGCCGCACCCCCTCCTTTTGCACCACGACGGCCGCACCCCCCACGTTTTGCACCACAACGGCCGCACCCCCCACGTTTTGCACCACAACGGCCGCACCCATTGGTAACTAGGGATGTAAACGGTAAACGGTACGGATAATGGGTTTTCGTTACCGTTTAAATTTTTGAACCTTTTACCCGTCACCGTCCATATCCGTTTAGTTCTATGAAATCTTAACCCGTTTATTACCCGCCGAAAACGGGTAATCGGGTAATAAACGGGTAATAAATGAGTAAATAATAAAAAAATATAAAAATCTCAAAAAAACCCAAAAAAAAGGAAAAATAAGGAAAATACTAGTTTCGTTTACCGTATCATACCGTTACCATTTTCACCCTATTATTTTCGCTTCATTTTTTGCTGTTTTCGTCCATTTATAATTGGGCGAAAACACTTATACCGATTAGTTTCGTTTCGATTAATATATGATTTTTCTTACGCCCGTTTATTTTCGTTACTTACGTTCCGGCCCGATTATTTCATCAGATTAAAATAGATTTATTCGAAAAGTAATTAAAAAAAATTTTAAAAAACAAATAAATTACAAATATAGTTACAATAGGTCTCCACCTCACAAATCACAATAAAATCTCTTCAATACAATTGAGTTCCCCGAGCGAAAATTAGAAATACCAAATAAGACTACTCATCTGCATTTCCTATTGGGAAATTTCCTCATACGTTCGGCAGTACCATTTCTTGGATTTCTTGGTACCAGTCGGCAAACCAGACAAACCCTTTCTATTGGTTAAGATGCTGAAATTAACCATTTGAACATTGAGATCAATTTGTGGATTAAGAGATAATAATCCCAAATAAATGAGAAAATAAACAACGAACTATAAGAGATGTAAAGCAGACAACAGAGAAAATAATAAGAGAGAAAGAGCAAAGACAGAATAAAAGCTATAGTAAAACAGACTCGAAGGGAAAAAAATGACAGCAAAAGAGGATGAATAGTAAAACAGAAAAAATAGGGAGGATAAAAGAGAACTGAAAACAAAAATTTTAGCCATAAAACAAGAAAAGTGAAAAATTGAAGGGCAAAAGAGAGGGAGAAATAGGGAGGAGAAGACCTGGAAAGGATTTCGACGAGAGACGACCATTTCTGCAATAGCGAGGACAAACTGAAGGAGGAGGACGAGCGTCGATGTAACAACGGTGAGAAGACTCTGAGAACAGACAAATGGAGACGAGACTGGTGAGAATGGAATCACTGAATCAGGAATTACAGAAAGAGTAATGCTAACGGTACGTTACTGTAGCGTACCGTTTGCGTACAGTCTGACATGGAATGCTTATGTGGCATCCACGTCAGCTGCCTCTTTGGCATAGTAAAAAACGGAACCGGTTTTCTCTTGAGCGGGAGAGATAGGGAGGGAGGCTGGAGCGAGAGCAGGAGGGAAGGAGGCTGGAGCGAGAGCAGGAGGGAAGGAGGCCGGAGTGAGAGCGGGAGGGAAGGAGGCTGGAACGGGAGGGAGGGAGGCCGAAGCGAGAGCGGAAGCGGGAGCAGGAGTGGGAGGGAGGAGGAAGGCTGAAGCGGGAGCGGGAGCAGGAGGAGGGAAGCCGGAGCAGGAGCGTGAGGGAGGGAGGGATGCTGGAGCAGGAGCGTGAGGGAGGAAGGCCGGAGCAGGAGCAGGGGAGGAGGGAGGCCGGGGCGGGAGCGGGAGGAGGGAGGCCGGGCAGGAGCATGAGGGAGGAGGCCAGAGCTGGAGCAGGAGCATGAGGGAGGAGGCCAGAGCTGGAGCGGGATGGAGGGAGGCCGGAGCGGGAGCTGGGAGGGAGGGAGGCCGGAGCACTCCGCGGGGCGGCCTCCCTCCCGCACCGCGGCGGGAGGCCTCACTTCCCGAGCTGCAGCGAGAGGGAGGCCGGAGCACTCCGCGGCGCGGCCTCCTTCCCGAGCTGCGGCGGGAGGGAGGCCGGAGCACTCCGCGGCGCGGCCTCCCTTCCCGAGCTGTGGCGGGAGGGAGGCCGGAGCACTCTGCGGGGCGGCCTCCCTCCCTCACCGCGGCGAGCGGCCTCCCTCCCTCACCGCGGCGAGCGGCCTCCCTCCCTCACCACGGCGAGCGGCCTCCTTCCCAAGCTGCGGCGGGGAGGGAGGGAGGCGGTGCACTCCGCGGGGCGGCCTACCTTCCCTTCCTGCGGCGAGGCGGCCTCCCTTCCTGCGCCGGGGCGGGGCGGCCTCCCTTCCCGCGCCGGGGCGGGGCAGCCTCCCTTCCTGCCGCCGCGGGGCAGCCTCCCTTCCCGCCGCCGCGGGGCGGCATCCCTTCCCCTGCCAGGGCGGCCTCCCTTTCCCGCGCTGGGGTGGGGCTTCCTCCCTCCCGCGCTGGGGCGGGGCGGCCTCCCGCCCTCTCCCTCCCTCTCCCCCCTCTCAAACCAGAACCCGAAGGTTCCGATTTTCTCTATGCCGAAGAGGCAGCTGACGTGGATGCCACATAAGCATTCCACGTCAGACTGTACGCTAACGGTGCGCTACAGTAACGTACCGTTAGCATTATTCTTACAGAAATCAGAGGTAAAAGAGAGAGAAATCAGAGGGAAAAGAGAGACGAATCAGACGGAAAAGAGAGAGGAATCAGACGAAAAAGAGAGGAATCCGAGGGAAGAAGAAAAATACCTCGGCTTTAGACAGAGTTTGCCAAGAGGTGAGCGGTACGCTGGTAGCTCGATGGTCGCCTGACTCGCCTCTCCGTCTCGCCTGGATTTAGGTTTGGACAATTGCAAATTTGCACGGGATGCTGGATTAGGGCATTTAGCCTTTTATAGGGATCGAGTAATGACAGTGACTCAGTGAGTCACCGAGTGTAGTTATTATTATATATTTATACTAGACATCACATAAGTCATTAGATTAATAGATTTAGGACTTTGACTTAATAAGTTTATAACAAGGTAGATTTTAGGGATTTGTTTTTAGAATATGTTAGAAATTATTAATTGGATCTTTGCTTTTTAAAACTTTGGAGTAATAGAATGATGATAATTTTTTTAAAAAAATATGATAAACCATCTTAAAATTTGAAATTTTTGGGTGTTATGAAAGTGTTACTTTATTTAATATGTGGTTCTTGATAATGGACTCATAGACCCATGGTCATTAAAAAAAAAATCATATGTATTCTAATAAATGAATCAATGGCATATAATAATTGTAAATTTGATTTTGGTTGACGTATAAGTAAAAATGTGGAAGATTGCTTATTAATGATAATTGTACAATATTGTAGCATACAGTTAGCGTATAGTCTGACGTGGATGCCTCATATGGCATCCATGTCAGAGCCCAGAGAGCGGGAGGGAGGCCGGAGCGGAGGGAGGCCGGAGCGGGAGGGAGGCCGGAGCGGGAGGGAGGCTGGAGCAGAGGGAGGCAGGCGGGAGGGAGGCTGGAGCGGGAGGGAGGCCGGAGCGGGAGGGAGGCCGGAGCGGGAGGTAGGCGGAGCGGGGGAAGCCGAGGCGGGAGGAGGCCGGAGCGGGAGGGAGGCCAGAGCGGGAGGGAGGCCGGAGTGGGAGGGAGGCCGGAGCGGGAGGGAGGCCGGAGTGGGTGGGAGGCCCAGTGGGTGGGAGGCCGGAGCGGGAGGGAGGCCGGAATGGGAGGTAGGCCGGAACCGCAGCCGGGAGGGAGGCTGGAACGGGAGACCGAGCTCCTGCTGGAGGGTAGCCGATCCCGCCGATCCAGCGGCCGCCTCCCACCCATTGTGTGGAGGCCGAGCTCAGCAGCCGCGCTCCCACCCGCTGGGAGGGAGGCCGAGCTCCCCGTGGGAGGGAGGCCGAGCTCCGCGGCCCTGCCGAGATGGAATGAGGAAAGGGAGGCCGTGGGAGGCTCGGTCCCTCCTCCTTCCGGTCTCCCTTCGGGAGAGGCCGAGCTCCCGCGCGGCCCTGCCGAGGTGGAGGGCGGAGAGGGAGGCCATGGGAGGTTTGACCCCTCCCTCCCGCTCTGGCCTCCCTTCGGGAGAGGCCGAGCTCCCGCGGCCCGGCCCTGCATGCAGGAGAGGGACGCCGTGGGAGGCTCGGCCCCTCCCTCCTGCTCCGGCCTCACGAGTGGAGGTCGAGCTCCCGCGCAGTCCCGCCGAGAGGGAGGGAGGCCGAGCTCCCGCACGGCCCCGCCGAGAGGGAGGGAGGCCGAGCTCCCGTGCGGCCCCGCTAAGAGGGAGGGAAGCCGAGCTCCCGCGCGGCCCCGCCAAGAGGGAGGGAAGCCGAGCTCCCGCGCGGCCCCGCTGAGAGGGAGGGAGGCCGAGCTCCCGCGCGGCCCCGCTGAGAGGGAGGGAGGCCGAGCTCCAGCGGCCTGCCCCGCTGAGCGGAAGAGGGGGGGGCGGCAAGAGGGGAGGGCGGCGAGAGGGGCGGGCGGCGAGAGTGGGAGGCGGGAGGGGAACGCGAGAGGTGGGAGGACGAGAGGGAGGGCGGCGAATGGAAAACCGAAACCTAAAGTTTCGGTTTCCTCAGATTCTAACGTGGATGCCACATAAGGCATCCACATCAGACTGTATGCTAACGGTACGCTACAGTAATGTATCGTTAGCATTATTCTTATTTAATATGTGGTTCTGGATAATGGACTCATAGACCCATGGTCATTGAAAAACAAAAATCATATGTATTCTAATAAATGAATCAATGGCGTATAATACTTGTAAATTTTATTTTGGTTGACGTATAAGTAAAAATGTGGAAGATTGCTTGTTAAATGTTTATTTGATTTAATTAAGGACACAAACAGATATTAACTATTGCTTAATGAGGTAATTGTCTAGTCAATAATAAGTTTAATAATTTTCATTCAATTATAGTAATATAATAATTCATGTAAGTAAATTTAAGAAAATTGGTTGATTTAATAAATATTCACATATTCTATATGTTACAAAAATGTATTAATTATTGCATAATAAAGACCATAATAGAAACTTAACTCCTATTACAAATATGTTATTTTGACAATTGTTATGTATAAAACTCTAAAATCTCTAAGCCAATGGGCAATGGGTCATTTTATTCAATAACTCATATAAGATATTGCCCATACGAAATTAAGATTCTAAACCAATAAGATTGCTTATTAAATGTTTATTTGATTTAATTAAAGACATTGACAGGTATTAACTATTGCTTAATGAGGTAATTGTCTAGTCAATAATAAGTTGAATAAATTTCATTCAATTATAGTAATATAATAATTTGTGTAAGTAAATTTAAGAAATTTGGTTGATTTAATAAATATTCACATATTCTATATGTTACAAAAAAGTATTAATTATTGCATAATAAAGACCATAATAGAAACTTAACTCCTATTACAAATATGTTATTTTGACAATTGTTATGTATAAAACTCTAAAATCTCTAAGCCAATGGGCAATGGGTCATTATATTCAATAACTCATATAAGATATAGCCCATACGAAATTAAGATTCTAAACCAATAAGATTGCTTATTAAATTTTTATTTGATTTAATTAAAGACATAGACAGGTATTAACTATTGCTTAATGAGGTAATTGTATAGTCAATAGTAAGTTTAATAAATTTCATTCAATTATAGTAATATAATAATTTGTGTAAGTAAATTTAAGAAATTTGACTGATTTAATAAATATTCACATAGTCTAATTGTTATAAAAATTATTAATTATTGCATAATAAAAACCATAATAGAAACTTAACTCAAATATGTTATTTTGACAATTGTTATGTATAAAAATTTAAAATCTCTAAGCCAATGGCAATGAGTCATTATTTTCAATAACTCATATAAGTAAAATTATTTTTTGAACATTATTTTATCAAAACAAGTAAATAAGTAAAATATTATTTTTTCTATAATATTTATATGATATCTCATTGTGTGAAAAATTTGTAAGAAAAATAATTTTTTTTTAATCTTAGATTACTAATACTACCTTATTTAGTTAATTATGAATTTACAATATATGATCTATCCTTTATGACTGTGAGTCTATGACTATGACTAGGGATTTTTATGAGACTATGACTTAAAGTCAATATATATTGACTTCTAATAATTACCAAAATATATAAATATATTCAAATTCTCTCCAAACTTTTCAACTCTACAAAATTTTACAATAAGTAATAAAAAATATAATAAGGTTTTTATATAAAAATAAGTATTTTATGATTAAACTAAGTAGATATATAAATTTACTATATTACCCTTAAACGGTAAACGGGTAAAACGGGTTCGGAAGAACCATTTCTGTTTTCTTCCGTTTATTAAACGGTAGAGCGGGTAAACGGTAGGGCGGTAAATGGATAATAATATTTTATATCCATTTTGTTCCGTTTATTAATCGGGCAGACGATAGAGTGGGTAATCGGCTCCCGTTTACATCCCTAGACTCGTAACACGATATCGTTCATAGGGGTTCTTAGTTTTTGTTTAAGATTCAATCCAATCTTCTCAGTTTCTGTTTATTGGTTATTCACAAAAAAAAAAGGATAAGTTCTTCTGTCGAACTGATTATAATTACTGAACATAATGTTTTGTCATGTGCCTGCAAGTTATATTAATTACGGCCACTTCATTAATCTTTGCATACTAACGCTAGCTGATCATGATGACCTCACACAGCCAATCAAATGGCCATCTTCGTTAACCTATCTGGAAAAAAAGATTGGTGCATGCCACATATATTAATGAAGAAACGGGCCTTGAAGATTAACGCACAGTTCACATCTACAGAAATTAAACAAACCAACCTATCCCGATCTGCTATTGGATCTGCTATTAATTACATAGACTTCTTGTGGGCAGTGACTCATTTCTTCAAAGTATGAATAGATAAATGCAAGTGTTGTCGACCATGAGCGTTTCTGATCTCTAACTATAAACTAACATGGGTTCCTACAAAAACTCAACATGGGAATTCATTTTTGCCTACGGTATTAAACCGTAGGGACGATCGTAGGCAAAATTTTTTCGCTACGGTTAAACCGTAGGCAAAAAGTTTTCCCTTTGATTTTTTCGCAGGAAAAACCGTAGGCAAAACGTATTCCCTACGGTTCAACCATAAGAACAACCGTAGAGAATATGTATTCCCTACTGTTAAACTGTATATTCAATCGTAGGGAAATCTGCAATTCATGACTACAAAATTTGAGTATTGCCTATAGTTATTTCTTACTTATAAAACCATAGGCATTGCTCTTGATGTGCTATATTATTGCCTACGGTTCAACCTTAGGCAATAAAGTTTTGTCCTATTAATTATTTTATAAATTTCCAGTATTTTTTTCCCTGTTTGATAGATTCTCACACCCTGTACATAATATTTGCCAACAACACATTCAAAAAACAAAAAAAAACATATATAATAACTTTTCGTAATCAAAACACATCAAAAGAATCTTTTTGCCAAAAAATACAAGTATAACATTACTGTTTATACATGTCATGGCCAAAAAATAAGCATTACTTGCATATACATGTAATTGCCAAACAAAAAAATATGTATGGACTGCTATAAATCTTAAATTCCCAAAAACTTTCCATGTATGGAGTGTGATCTATCTACTTCATCATTCCAAAAAAAATTCATATATGGAGTTCACACTATCCAACTTCATCATGACTTTTGTTCAAGCTTTATGCTGAAGGCCCACTATCAACTTCATCTTCTGGATCTGCCAATTAGAAAAATTTAATTAGAATGAGGGCAAACACAAACTAAATAATTATATATGTTAAAAAATTCACTAAGAAAGGAAATTATTGTCTTATGAAACCTGAAGATGATGCTATATCTGTGTTGAACCGTTGATTCAACAACAACAATTTGTTACGTATTCTTTTGCCCTCTCTGTCCTTTTTCTTCTCTTTTTTCAGCACCTCCTTCACCCTTTTCTTCTCCCTTTCATTCCACTCATGCTCCCTTTTCTTCTGGATCGACCATGAGCGTTTCTGATCTCTAGCTATAAACTAACATGGGTTCCTACAAAAACTCAACATGGGAAAAGCAGAAGGCATCATGAGGTTCTTGACACAGCCCCTCCAATTTAATTGCCTCTTCTTCTTACTCTTCTCTCAGCTGGTTACTCCCCTCAGGTACCATTTTCATCCACTCATGCTCGTTTTTTTATTTCTAAATGATTCCCATTTACTTCCTACGAGCAGTTTCTTTATGAGAGTGATGGGGAATGAATTCATGATGCTCGTTTATGCTCTGCACCGAAATAGATAGTTCAGTGGTGTTCTTAGTTTCTATAGAAATTTTAATGCAATTTTTCTCTGTTTGATCAATGTATTTCGCGGGTGCATATATGGTTTAATAACTCGATAAATAAGCACCTCCAAACACTAGTAGAAAAATGCCATTAAGAGACGGGTTTCTCTAATAACAGTCTCTATAAAAAGTTCTTTAGAGGCGGGCAAGGACAAACCCGTCTCTATATCGTTGGCGATTAATCAACCGCCCCTAATGCATATTATTAGGGACAGACGATGAATTACCCATCTCTAATATATATTACTAGGGGTAAGCTACAAATTAACCATCACTAATGTATTACTAGGGGTGGGCGACTAATTAACCATCACTAATGTATATTACTAGGGGCGGGCAACTAATTAACCATCACTAATGTATATTACTAGGGGTGGGGGACTAATTAACTATCACTAATGTACATTACTAGGGGACGGGCAACTAATTAGCCATCCCTAATGTATATTAATAGGGGTGGGTGACTCCAGTCAATTTGAGAAAACACTTCCGTTAAACCCCTCCCAACCGCTCATTCTGGACTGGTTACTTAGAAGATGGGCAACTTAATCATTTGCAAATTATGTGGAATAACTTAAATATACAATTTAATTTAAACTTAAATATGAAATCATTAATTCAAAAGGAAAATGTTCAGCAGTTGCGGATCCAGGAGTTAAAAGACAGATTTTAGAGGTATAAACTACAGTAAAATTATCAAACGGATACGTTACCATCAAATTCACCCACCGGATGGCCAGCTATTTGAGAGGACCTCCTGAATTGTTGAACAAGTCTTCACTAACTGTTAAAGATGTCAGCTTGTTGTTTATACCTTTGGCTGAAACCGTCTTTTACAGGTAACAGATATTTAAGCATCATCTTTTGCTTCAAGTTATCCTCAAATGAATATATCGTTTCTTTTACTAACAATACATACAGTTTAAGGTGAACAAGACAAAAAGTTTCAAAATATAAAAGAAAAACGAGAAGCGGCGACATTTTACTGTCGGCCTTTACAGTATGACGGGGATGTCTTATGTGTCATCCACGTCATCTACCTACTTGGAAAAGAGGGAGAGAGGAAAGAGGCTGGAGCGGGAGAGGGAGAGGGAGAGAGGCCGAAGTGGGAGAGGGAGAGAGGCCGGAGCGGGAGAGGGAGAGAAGTCGGAGCGGGAAAGGCAGAGAGGCCGGAGTGGGAGAGGGAGAGAGGCTGGAGCGGGAGAGGAGAGAAGCCGGAGCGGGAAAGGGAGAGGCCGGAGGCGGGAGGGAGAGAGGCGGAGGCGGGAGAGGGAGAGAGGTTGGAGCAGGAGAGGAGAGAGGCCAGAGCGGGGGGGAGAGGCCGGAGCAGGAGGGAGGCCACCGAGGGGGAAGGAGGCTGGCGAGCAGGAGGCAGGCCGGCCGGTGGGAGCCGCCGCGCGGCGGGCGGCCTAGTCCTCCCTCCCTCGGCGGCTGCCGTGGCGGGTGCCTTGGCCTCCTTCGCTCGGCGGCCTCGGCCCTCGCCGCCGGCGGCCGGCGGCCTCCCTCCCCGCTCGGCGGCCGGCGGCCTCCCTCCCGCTTCGGCGCTGGCGGCTCTCCTCCCGCTCGGCGCTGGCGGCCTCCCTCCCGGCCGGCGGCCGGCGGCGCCTCCCTCCTCCCGCTGGCGGCGGCGGCGGCCTCCCTCCCGCTCGGCGGCCGGCGGCCTCCCTCCCGCTCGGCGGCGGCGGCCTCCTCCTCGCTTCGGCGGCGGCGGCCTCCCTCCCGCTGGCGGCGGCGGCTCCCTCTCCGCCGGCGGCGGCGGCCTCCCTCCCGCTCGGCGGCGGCGGCCCCTCCCGCTCGGCTGGCGGCGGCGGCCTCCCTCCTGGCGGCGCGGCGGCCTCCCTCCCGCTCGGCGCTGGCGGCCTCCCTCCCGCTGGCGCTGGCGGCCTCCCCTCCGCTCGGCGCTCGGCGCCTCCCTCTGCTCGGCGCGGCGCTGGCGCCTCCCTCCTGCGGCTCGGCGGCCTCCCTCCCGCTCGGCGGCCTCCCTCCCGCTGGCGGCTCCCTCCCGCTCGGCGGCCTCCTCCCGCTCGGCGGCCTCCCTCCGCTCGGCGGCCTCCCTCCCGCTCGGCGGCCTCCCTCCCGCTCGGCGGCCTCCCTCCCGCTCGGCGGCCTCCCTCCCGCTCGGCGGCCTCCCTCCCGCTCGGCGGCCTCCCTCCCGCTCGGCGGCCTCCCTCCCGCTCGGCGGCCTCCCTCCAGCTCGGCGGGCGGCGGCCTCTCTCCCCTCGGGCGGCCTCCCACCCGGCGGCCTCCCTCCTGCTCGGCGGCCTCGGCCTCCCTCCGGCGGCGGCCTCGGCTCCCCCGGCGGGCGGCCTCGGCCTCCCTCCCGGGCGGCGGCCTCGGCCTCCCCTCCGGCGGCGGCCTCGGCCTCCCTCCCGGCGGCGGCCTCGGCCTCCTCCCGGCGGCGGCCTCGGCCTCCTCCCGGCGGCGGCCTCGGCCTCCCTCCCGGGCGGCGGCCTCGGCCTCCCGGCGGCTCGCGGCCTCGGCCTCCCGGCGGCGGCCTCGGCCTCCTCCCGGCGGCGGCCTCGGCCTCCCTCCCGGCGGCGGCCTCGGCCTCCTCCCGGGCGGCGGCCTCGGCCTCCCCGGGCGGCGCCTCGGCCTCCCTCCCGGCGGCGGCCTCGGCCTCCCTCCCGGGCGGCCTCGGCCGGCCCCTCCCCGGCGGCCTCCCTCCCACTCGCCGTCCTCCCTCCCCTCGGCGGCCTCCCTCGCGCTCGCCGTCCTCCCTCCTGCCGGCCTCGCTCTGGCCTGCCTCCCTCCCGCTGGCCTCGCTCTGGCCTGCCTCCCTCCCGCTCGTCGGCCTCCCTCCCGCTCCGGCCTCCCTCCCACTCCTGCCTCTCTCCCTCTCCTGCTCCTGCATCTCTCCCTCTCCTGCTCCGGCATCTCTCCCTCTCCCGCTCCGGCATCTCTCCCTCTCCCGCTCTGGCATCTCTCCCGCTCCGGCATCTCTCCTCTCTCCCGCTTTGCCAAATTGGAAGGTGACGTGGATGGCACATAAGACATCCATGTCAGACTGTAAAGACAGATAGTAAAATGTCACAGTGCGCATATCACGACTCAATATAAAAAGGAAAGAAGTTGGAATGTGAATGAACAGCCGACGTACCACATTTAATGGCAGAGGTCATCTTCTTTCTTTCTTTGTCCCATGCCGAGAGATTGATTTCATTCTTTCTCCAGCCACACAGTATCCCCTCGATACCCGTCCTCTCCATTTCGATTGCCCTCTCCCTCCAAGAACCTTAAGCAATTAATATTCAGTCTCTCTTGCCATTTTCCTTTCCAAGGGAAAAACATAATAAAGTTTAACCTAGTTTGCACTTCAACCGTCAACGAAAATGAGATTTCCTGTTGGGTTGTTCAAAACCGCCCGGAAATTGAAATGTTACTGGCGGTTTTATTGGAAACCGCCAGTAAATATATGCATCTGTGGCGTTTTTAGGAAAACCACCAACTAAAAGTTCGATTTACTGGCGGTTGTACTGAAAACCCCCAGTAAAAGTTCGATTTACTGGCTGTTTTATTTAAAACCCCCTGTAAAAGTTCGATATTCTGGCGGTTTTCGTGAAAACCCCCAGTAAATCGTAAGTTTACTAGTTCATGCGACCTAGACCTTTTGTTAGACGAAAATTCACTGGCAGCTATTCACTTAGACCACCATTAAAAATTGACACCTTTATTATCTTGTGGTTTTATTGGCGGTTTTTGTCTAAACCGTCATGGAATTGTGGATTGCAAAATCCAAAATTTGGCCGCTTGTCTCTCGCGCGAATTTCTCGCTAGGGATGTCCCTAATCGCGCGCCTTCTTCGTCTCCGTGGTGAATCGGCGTCCCAAATCCTGCAACCTTCGCTGTCGTCGGTGTGTCGTGCGTCGCTGTCATCGCTGTCATCGCAATCGTCGCCTTCGTCCTTGCAATCGTCGCGTGCTGTGGTCGTTGCCTGATTAATCCCGAAAAACCTTCCTCGTACTGTGTGATTCCGTTGTCACCGTCGTCGCTGGCGCCGGCGCTGCTTCCGCTGCCATTGCCATCGTCGTTGTTGCCGGGGCTTGCTTGAAAGAAAATATTTTGCTGCTGAATGATTCCTGCTGTGGGTAGGTTGTTTTGTGCTTTTTTATTCAACATTCGAAACGTAATTTATTGGATTCTTGGGCTGACAGCATTGCTTGTTTATTGTGGTTTCTATAATTAGTTCATTTTTAATTTATTAAAAAAGAAATCTCTCCGAAGTGATCTTCTAAATTAGAGAAATTACGAATATTTTTACTAGCTAGAGACTTCGTTTTTCAATCTTTGTGAAGATTATAAGCCATACTTAGTAAGATTATACATTATCCATAAATGAGAAAAATAAAGATAAAACTGAGAGAACAGGAACTTGGTCAGCTGCATGATTATCAGCATCCTCTTGGACAACAGAAACATAAATTAATTACTGAAGACTTCATAAAAATGTTTTTGATTAATCGTAACTTAGCTTCTTGTGTGAAACAAATTAATTAAGATTGTGATCTCAAACTTCCAATACAAATTTATTTTATATATAGTGGAGAACTATTTCGTTACAAATAATATAAACTTTAAGTACCTCGGACTTATACACTCTAGCTAGTGTGTTGGAGCTCTATTTATAGAACTTGTACTGGAATGCAATGTTTTGGAAAGCTTGACGACACAACAATTCCTACTTTAATTCCTAGATAAATGCATATAGTAATAGTGTTTCTTAGTTACATGCACAAACGACTGTTAATTACTTAAGACTGCATAAAACTGATATTTGATAAGTGAAGAGTGAAACAGAAGTAACGTATGCCGCCTTCTAACAATTTTTTAAAGGATAAGAAAATACGGGAATAATCAATTGTTTCTAAAACATGTCTAAATTTGAAGCCTTAGTTTATGCATCTAATCTGTAAAGTAACTTTTGCAGATAAGGACTTGAATGATCAAAAGGATTATAATTAGACCGAATAGATCGATCTGTTCTTCATTACTCCACTAAATTGGGTTTCAAAGTGGTGTCGTACATTGTTGATCAGGTAATCTGTTCTTCTCGAAGGAGTATGTCCTTCTATGTATATTCTAGACTTGTGGTTGTCGTGTTTATTTGAATTTCTTACTTTGTCTACATGTTCTCTATTGCTTTATTTTGCTGTCTTACTTCCTTTAAGTGAAATACGATTAAAATCTTAATACTGTTTTTGTATATATTTCATTTTAGACGCTCTTAGTCTTTTGCATTTAAGTGAAAATGAAAAGTTGGGGCAGCAAGATTTGAAAAGTCTTTCCTGGTCCAGTTAAGATTACTTCCTTCCCTTTCTGTATATTTATGTCTTATAAATCTCAAATGGTTTGGGAGATTTCATGTCCCGAGGGGAAGACTTGAATCAGCAGCCTGCGATGTATAGTTTATGTCTTATAAATCTTAATAGTTCATCTGATCACTTCATAGAGATAGTAATTAGCCTCTACTTATTCTTTAATTCACACAAATTAACCTCTACTTATTTTTATGTGGAATATACTGGTACTCTTGTTAAAAAAAAAACAGTACTGTTTTAATTTTGTATGAGAAAACAGTGCATTTCTTAATTGCCATTTTCCATCTTAATCTTCATAGCCTATGGAATAGAAACTTGATCGGGATTATTCTAAGCTTGAGGCCTGAGCGCTTTCCACAAAGGCTCAAGCACTAATTAATTATTCTGCCAACTTATATTCCTGTCTCTCCGTGTCTCTCCGTACGTGTCAACTTATATGAAGCTAGCTCCTTAATAGTACTTTTTAAAAATACATTACCTACATAAGTTAATAGGCCTCAGGTACCTATTGAATAAAACTTGGAGAGGGATCAAGTAATAGAATATAAAATAGGTTTGTGTAACCACCCTTGATATAGTTTGGAGTGCCTTATAACTAACTATAATGATGAGCAAAGATCGCATCTTCTGCTTTTTATTGCAGTATAACTCATCAGGCAAATTTCATTTAATCTTGAAACTTGAACTCTAGTACCCACAGTAATGAATGCTGCTTATTTGGTCACTAGCTACTAAAAGTTCATGCTGACATTCTTTTATAATTAAACAATTACACTTTAAGATAGTATGATTGTTGTAAACCGTAGTTTGAATGGATTTGTGTTTTCTTGTAGATCTTTGTGAAGCACCTGAAAATCCAGTAAAGGTAATCTGAAATTTCTATATATCATATTCAAACTCCTATTTCCCTGCTTGAATCAACGAAAAGATCACAAATTGAAGCCACAAAAAGTCAAAAAGACTGTTTAGGGCAGCAACACAATGCCAAACCACAAAGTTTAAAGACCAGTTCTAGGTTTTTTCTTTGCTTTTGCTTATAAAAGGAGCTATTTCACATCCTTTGCAACAAGCTTGAGCGTGGTGTTAGAAGTTATATTTTATAGTTTATCTGGTTTTGTTAATTTGCTATTTGATGAGCCTTACACATCCTTACTCCATTGTACGTACCCAATGAAAATGTTGCATTTCATGAATGTTGAAATGGACACTTGATATAAAACGTAATTCCTCCAACGAGAACACAATATTTGAAATTAATGATCAAAACAGACTTGCTATACAATGTGACATGGCAATCTAAGTAAGAATTAAAATAAGAACTATTTTTCTATTCTATAGCGAAGTCTATACCTTAGACCTTATCTGAAATGTCAACTAGGGTGTCAGGACAGCCACATCTATATGGAAAAGTTTACTGTAAAATATTAATATACTGATATCATTTTTCCGATTCTTTATGAGCCTTATCCATCGTTATTTTTATGTACCAAATGAAAATATGACATTTGAATGAATAAATGGCACATTATATAATTGAGTAATGCTATGGTTACTGAGGCTCTATGCCTCTCAGACACCTCCTCGTCAGCTCCAAGCTGCAAACCGGATGTCCCGGTTTTCATAACACACCGAAAATAGTAAAACGTATTTTTTTATATTTTACTTTTTCGTCTCCTAAGTTATCTTCTTTCTCCCGCTCAGTTTTCTCTCCCGCTCAGTTCCCCTCTCCTGCTCCGCTCAGTTCTCTCTCCCGCTCAGTTCTCTCTCCCGCTCAGTTCTCTCTCCCGCTCAGTTCTCTCTCCCGCTCAGTTCTCTCTCCCGCTCAGTTCTCTCTCCCGCTCAGTTCTCTCTCCCGCTCAGTTCTCTCTCCCGCTCAGTTCTCTCTTCCGCTCAGTTCTCCCCCTCCCCTCTCCGTTCTCCCTCTCCCCTCTCCGTTCTCCCTCTCCCTCTCCGTTCTCCCTCTCCCTCTCCGTTCTCCCCCTCCTGCTCCGTTCTCCCCCTCCTGCTCCGTTCTCCCCCTCCTGCTCCGTTCTCCCCCTCCTGCTCCGTTCTCCCCTCCTGCTCCGTTCTCCCCTCCTGCTCCGTTCTCCCCCTCCTGCTCCGTTCTCTCCCCTCCTGCTCCGTTCTCCCCTCCTGCCTCTCTCCTCTCTCTCTCTCTCTCTCTCTCCTCTCCTCCTCTCTCCTCTCTCTCTCTCTCCTCTCTCTCTCTCTCTCTCTCTCTCTCTCTCTCTCTCTCTCTCCTCTCTCCCTCTCTCCCTCTCTCCCTCTCCTCTCTCTCCTCTCTCTCTCTCCCTCTCTCCCTCTCCGATATCGAATTGTACTATTAAAATCAAACATTTGAACTGTAAATAGAACAATTTAAGAGGCGAGGAATCGGAAATCTGAGAGAGGTAAGCCGATAAATGAATTTGGACTTTTTTTGGTTTGATTACCGAGAGAGAGAGAGGGGAGGACCCAGAGTGAGAACGGAGAGGGAGATCGGAGAGAGGGAGTTCGGAGAACGGAGAGAACGGAGAGAGAGACAAAGTGGGAGACAAGGAGACAAGAAAAAATAAAATATTAAACCGAGACTTCCGGTTTTAAGCATACCTTGGAGGAGCTCACGTGGATGCCACCTAATCATCCACGTCAGATTCCACGCATCCACGTCAGATTCCACGCTGGCGGTGCCCCATTTGTGTACCGAGGGCATAGCATTACTCATAACATTCGGTTTGTAATTTACTCTATTGAGTCTGACGTAAATGCCACGTAAGCATCCACGTAAAACTCCATCCTAGCGGTGTCCCAGGGGCGTACAGCCTCGGTACGCATAGCATTATTCATAATTTCAATGACAAGAAGGTGGCCCCATTTGAAACGATCAAAATAGACTCGTCGAGCCGAGTGGCTTCAAATTGCCAAAGCATAGTCATGAGTAAGACTCTTCTTTGGCTCTTTCTCATTATTATACATATTATATTGTTTCTTGAAGGCAGTGTACGTGACCCATTTCTTTTGAATGTGAGTAGATACATGCAAGATTCTCCTCCGACTCCGCGTGTTCAAAGCTGTGAGCTCCCAGTACCAGAACTGTCTGATTAACCTTCAACAGTTCTCCCAAGTTGGGTTGTTGGTGGTTGGGAACAGGAATGACGAAATCCGTCCTATTAATCAGGGGAGCAGGGGTGTGGGGTCCGTGTGCGCGACCGTACGGAGAGAGGTAATCCATATCTTGATTCGAAGCCGCGTGGTTTCGGGATGCGGTTTTGGGAGGTTCACCGTATTTGGTAGTTTTGGGGCCGCCCCCGGGGCCGAGAGCTGAGATTCCTATATCTCCGAGAAGAGCAAAAAGAAAGAAAGAAAGGCTAAAAAAAAAAAACAAAAACAAAATAAGTAACTAGCTTAATTAATGATTTCTCATTTTCCATCCTTTTCTTAATGTACTAATAACGCATTTCACATTACTCCGTTTTTCTTTCTTTCTTTCTTTCTTTCTTTTTTCCGTTTTTTCCCCGTTCCGCTCAGTTAGCTCCCAGTACCAGTTGGATGCGTCTTCTCTGCAGTTTCCTAGCTAATTAATTAATTTGTTCGGTCTGCGACAAGGACCATTTCTCTCCAAGCTGAAATCGCCGCCGAGGAAACAGACCCATAGAAGAACCCCACTCAGGCATCTATAAATCAACATGGGTGGTGTCTACCAAATCTCAGTGCGAAATTAAACAGCACAAGACATGAGGTTCTTCTTCAAGCTGCTCCTCCATTTTTGCCTCCTCTTCTTACTCTTCTCTCTGGGTACTCCCCTCAGGTATATATGTTTGATTTTGATATCTCTAATAATTCATAATTGCTCTCTAAGACAGTTTTTTTGCTCTTTAAATCTCTATTTTCGTTCTATTTGCTCTGTTTATGGAATAATTCTGTTTATGCCATGGACAGGACGATGAGATCAGTTGAGCAAACTTCCCTATCTGGGGAGTCGTCGCAGCCCGTCCCTCAACTCCATGCGCTGAGGCACGATGACGAAGAAAGAGGACGCTTTCCGCCAAGTACTCGTCGATATTACAGGACTCCGAGTCCTGTAGCACGAGGAGGGCGGCACCCATAAATAGCGCTTTTGCGGACTCTGGAGAACCCTCTCGTAAAACAATATCCAATCCACTCAGGAGAACCCTCTCTTAAATAAGTTAATTTGATCATGATGTTTTGTGTGCACTAAGTTGTACTATAAGTTATATCAATTATGACCGCTTTTTTAATTTTTGCATACTGACGCTAGCCGATGATTCGCCCTCATTAATGACTCTCACACAGCCAATCAAATGGCCATGTTCATTAACCTATCCAACAAAGCGATTGGTGCATGCCACACATATTAATAAAGAAACGGTCCTTGAAGATTAACGGACGTACGATTCACATCTACAGTAATTAAACAAACGAACCTGTCCAGATCTGCTATTTGATCTGACTATATATCAACATGGGTGTCTACAAAAACTCAACATGGGAAAAGTAGAAGGCATGCATAAGGTTTTCGACCCAAGCCCTCCAATTTTGCCTCTTCTTCTAACTGTTCTCTAAGCTGGCTAGCTTCTCCCCTCAGGTGCCATTTTCATCCACGCATGCACACTCGTTTTTTAATATTTAAATAATTTTGCTTACGAATTAGACCGCTTCTAGCTAGAGATCATGTGGGCAGACTCCTGTCTCGAGTTTGGGTTGGATCAAAACTAAAGACTAGAGTCTCGAGTTCAGACCTACTAACTATATCCAATAAGAAACAGTACTTTTGAAACTGCCAAAGCTGAAACCAAAGAGCTACGTCGATACGATCAAAAGGAAAATATTCAGCAGCTGCGGATCCAGGAGTTAAAAGACAGATTTTAGAGGTATAAACTACAGTAAAATTATCAAACGGATACGATACCATCAAATTCACCCACTGGATGGCTTGCTGTTTGAGAGGACCTCCTGAATCGTTGAACAAGTCTTCACTAACTGTTAAAGATGTCAGCTTGTTGTTTACACCTTTGGCTGAAACCGTCTTTTACAGGTAACAGATCTTTTTTAAGCATCATCTTTTGCTTCAAGTGAACATGAAATGAATATATTGTTTCTTTTACTAACAATACATACAATTAAAGGTGAACAAGACAAAAAGTTTCTAAATATAAAAAGGAAAGAAGTTGGAATGTGAATGAACAGTCGATGTACGACATTTAATGGCAGCTGCAGGTCATCTTCTCTGTCTTTGACCCATGCCCAGAGAGATTTCTTTCTTTCTCCAGGCCATACAGTGTCCCATCGATACCCGTCCTCTCCGTTTCAAGTGTCCTTTCCCTAGAACAACCTTAACCAATTATCATTCCGTCTCTCTTGCACTACTAGAAAAGTGTTATTCGCCGACGGTTGGGACATTTTGCGTCGGCGGAATACCTCTACGGCGACGGTCTTTTTGTCTCATCGGCGGAACTTCGCTGAATCCCGCCCAACCGTCGGCGGAACACACAAAGACTTCTGCCGACGCACCCCTGTACGAACCCGTCGGAGGAACTCACAATTTCGTCCGCCTACGAACCCTTACAAGCGTCGGTGGATAGTAACTTAAGCGCCGACGCACCCCAGTACGAAACCTGTCGGGGGAATGCACCTTTACTTCCGCCGAGCCACCCAATAGGCGTCGGCGGACAAATAAGTTAATTGCAGAAAGAATCTACCGACGCAAAACTACCCGTCGGGGGAATGGTCTCCACCGACGCTTGCTCACTTGTCGGCTGAAATTTCTGCTCCGACGCGTTGGTACGCGTCGTCGCACGATTTTCCCCTTTTCTCCCTCCCCCGCGCCCTTCTCCTCCCCGCTCCCTTCTCCTCCCCGCTCCCTTCTCCCACCCCCGGCCTGCGCCCGTGCCCTTCTCCCTCCCCTGGCCTGCGCCCGCGCCCTTCTCCCTCCCCCAGCTTGCGCCCGCGCCCTTCTCCCTCCCCCGGCCTGCGCCCGTGCCCTTCTCCCTCCCCTGGCCCGCGCCCACGCCATAGATCTCCCTCCCTCGGCCTGCGCCCGAGCCCTAGATCTCCTTCCCCGGCCTGTCCGCGCCCTTCTCCCTCCCCGGCCTGCGCCCGCGCCTTCTCCTCCCGATCTGCTCCCGCGCCTTCTCCCTCCCCCGGCCTGCGCCCGCGCCCTTCTCCCTCCCCCGGCCTGCGCCCGCGCCCTTCGCCCTCCCCCGGCCTGCGCCCGTGCCCTTCTCCCTCCCCCGGCCTGCTCCCGCGCCCTTCTCCCTCTCTCGGCCTGCGCTCGCGCCGCGCCCTTCCATCCATTAATACGTTCCCGATGGTAAAGTATTAGAGCGAGGGCATCATAATGGCACAACAAAAGAGGGAGGCGGATTAGTTTCAACCAACAAGGGAGCATGGGTCAACACAAGTTTCCACATGGAAATCCCTCAGCCAGAAGAACAGGTGGGAATGGGACTCCTTGATTTGAATAGGGCAAAGCATAAGTAAAGTGTTGTAGTATTCCTTTGTTGGAAGCTCAAAGGAGAAGTAACCTCTAATCATAGGGAACAAATAGACTGTTGGGAGTGGCTTTGGGGGATTATGCAGTAGGTTTTGGATAGTGCTTGCAACTAGCGAGGTTGTCCCAGGAATTCTCTCAACGGAAATACACACAAGGGAATTTTGCATTTGATTAAGCTCTCTCTCGGTGCACTCCCTAGACAGAGTAACTCTATGTAGGCTAGTATGTTAGCATATTTGGCTCGAGGTGGGGCTGTATACAGTGATTTCAATGGTGGATGTTGCGTGGACATCTGCGGCAGGACACTGGTTTTGCAATTGGACTTGGGAGGCAATGTTGGAGCATGTTAAGTTTGCAGCAGGACCTGGGTAACCGGGAGCTGAGTGTTTTACTGAGGTTCTTGGGTGAGAGGGAACGGCTTGAGTGGAGAGTTGGGTGCAGAATCTATGGCTCAAAATCTGGGAGTTTGCTCTCGACATTTCTTGTTTGTTTCTCTGTGTGTCTAGAAGGGGAAAGAAGTATGTGGCATGGGGTTTGTGCTTCCGATTTTTAAACCAAACAACTCTAATGGAGGCTGGTAAGTGGAGTTAATGTTGCCAGCCGGAGAAGTAATGTGAGTTGCATTCGATGCAGGGAGTACTTGAGTGTGTTTTTCTTTGGCAGCCAAAATGCTCTGTTCTGTTAGATGCACTTCAACAGTCCGCCTGTAATCCTGAGATTGCCAGTGTCCTTGGAAAGAGATTGCATTGAATCTTACAACTTTCAGGTGAACAAACTCTTGTCTCTTTCAGGACTCTGGATGCAGTTACCAGAGTGCTGAATGTTTCTTGCATCCAACCTCAAGAACGCCGAAGATTTGGGAATTTAAGCTCTCCATCCAGGGCTGAGCTCTCTGTGGAAACATATGCACTCTCGAAGTTGTTTTACTCTTCTCAGTTGGAAGATGTGGTGACAGGTGTGCTCCCTCTCTCTCTCTTCTCTCTCTCTCATCTCTCTCTCTCCCTCTCATCTCTCTCTCCCTCTCATCTCTCTCTCCCTCTCATCTCTCTCTCCCTCTCATCTCTCTCTCCCTCTCATCTCTCTCTCCCTCTCATCTCTCTCTCCCTCTCATCTCTCTCTTCTCTCTTCTCTTCTCTCTTCTCTCTTCCCTCCTCGTTCTTGCTCTCTGCTCTCTCCTCTCTCTCTCTCTTCTCTTTCTCTTCTCTCTCTTCTCTCTCTTCTCTCTCTCTTCTCTCTTCCCTCTTCTCTCTCTCCTCTCTCTCTCTCTCTCTCTCTCTCTCTCTCTCTCTCTCTTCTCTCTGCTCCGTAATCTAAATTTTTTTCATTTTTTTAACATTTCGCTAACGCACCTCCAGCCGTCGACGGAACCTATTCCACCGACGCACCCCACGCGTAGGGATGCATCGGGGGAATTCCGTCGACGCCCCACCACTCGTAGGGGTGCGTCGGGGGAATCCTTCCTGCCGACGCATTGAGGTCCGTCATTGGACTATTTCCTCCGCCGACGGGTCCCTGCGTCGGCCGACGGGTTTTTTTGTCCCGCGACGGGTTGTTGGGCTAACGCCTCCGCCTACGGAGGTTCCGACGACGCGATGTTACCCGTCGTCGGATTTCCGCCGACGGGTATTCGTGTTCTGCCGGTGTCTTTTGCCCGTCGGCGGAGGTAACTTTTCTTCTAGTGTTGCCATTTTCCTTGGAGGAAAACCAGAATAAAGTATAAGTCTGGTCATTTGTTTGATGAGCGTTACACATCCTTACTCCGTTGTTCGTACCCAATGAAAATGTGGCATTTCATGAATGTTGAAATGGACACTTGATATAAAACGTAATTCCTCCAATGAGAACCGGATATTTGAAATTAATGATCAAAATAGACTTGCTATACAATGTGAAATGGCAGTCCAAGTAAGAAGTAAAATAGGAACTATTTTTCTATTCTGTAGGGAACCCTAAACCTTAGATCTTATCTGGAATGCCAACTAGGGTGCCAGGAGGACAGCCACATCTGTATGTAAAAGCTTATTGTAAAATATCATTGTACTGATATCATTTTTCCGATTTTTTATGAGCCTTACCCATTGTTATTTCTATGTAGGAATGAAAATATGGAATTTGAATGAATAAATGGCACATTATATAATTTCAATGACAAGAAGGTTGCCCCATTTGAAACGATCAAAATAGACTCATCAAATCAAGGAAAGAACCAGGTTGCTACAAATTGCCAAAGCATGGTCAAGAGTAAGACTCTTCTTTGGCAAGCTGCTCCTGAGCAGCTTGGCAACGACAAGGCATGATGTTCTTCTTCAAGCTGCTCCTCCATTTTTGCCTCCTCTTCTTACTCTTCTCTCTGGGTACTCCCCTCAGGTATATATGTTTGATTTTGTTATCTCTAATAATTCATAATTACTCTCTAAGACTGTTTTTTGCTGTTAAAATCTCAATTTTCGTTCTAATTTTCTCTAAGCCATGGACAGTACTATGATGAGATCAGTTGAGCGAACTTCCGTATCTGGGGAGTTGTCGTTGCCCGTTCCTCAACTCCCCGCGTTGAGGCGGCAACCAGCTAGAGGACGAGTTCCGCCAAGTGGTCCATATTCAAGGCCTCAGAGTCCTGTAGTACAAGGTGGGCCCCACCCGTAAATAGCGTTTTTACGGACTCTGGAGAACCTGTCGTAACACAATATCGTTCTATTTCGGTGTTCTTAATTTTTATTTATGATTCAAATATCCAATCTACTCAGTTTCAGTGGTTTGGTTATAATTCCAAAAAAACTGGATATATTAGTTCTTTTGCCAACTATGTATAATTAATTAATTACTTAAATAAGTTAACTAGAACATGATGTTTTGTGTGCACTGTGTAGTAGTATAAGTTCTATCAATTAATTACGGCCACTTTTTTAATTTTTGCATAGTGACGCTAGCTGATGATTGCCCTCATTAAAGACTCTCACACAACCAATCAAATGGCCATCTTCGTTAACCTATCTAGAAAAAAGATTGGTGCATGCTACACATTAATAAAGAAACGGACCTCGAAGATTAACCGACGAACGGTTCACATCTTCTGTAATTGAACAAACGAATCTGTCCAGATCTGCTACTGGAGCTGACTATAAATCATCATGGGTTTCTACAAAAAAACTATGGGAAAAGCAAAAGGCATGAGGTTTTTGACGCAGCTAGTCCCCATAGGTTCCATTTTCATTCACTCACACACTGTTTTTTATTTTTACATAATTCCCACGTAGTTTCTAAGAGCAGTTTCTTTATGAGAGTGATGGGGATTTAATTCATGCATGCTCGTTTATGCTCTGCACAGAAATAGATAGTTGTGGATCAACCCGAAGAGGTATGCATAAGAGTATTTGCCCCAAGGACGAATTAAGTGGTGTTTTAATTAGTTTCTATAGAAAATTTAATGCAATTTTTCTCAGTTTGATCAATGTATTTCGCAGGTGCATGGTTTAATAACACGATAAATAAGCACCTGCAAAGGAGGCCATTGTTATGCATAGGCCTTGTTTTGTTGTTTATACTCGCATGGTGCCACTCCAGCCAATTTGAGAAAACAATTCCTTTAAACCCATCACAACCACTCATTCTCGACTGGTTATTCAGAAGATAGGTAAGTTCATTTGCAAATAATAATAAAATGGAATTACTTAATTTTACAAGTTAATTTAAACTTAAATTTGCGGCATTAAATTCTTCTTTGCATTGAATTTGTGTACCAATTGAACACTGATCACTAGAAAAGGATCAACCACAATAACAAATTATATGTTACGTATAGAAAAATATTAAGTGATTATATCTTGTTTGTGTTGACTAGGGATGTTTATGGGTTTGATCATGAGGATAGAATTGAAAGAAATTCAGCAAAAAAGAAAAAAAGGAAAAAAAGTCATGGAATCCACACGGTGTCTACATGGCAGTCCAGTTAAGAGCTGAACTTGGTGAAAAATTGGCAAAATTTTTATCTTTTTAATTTAAATATTTTCATCCTATGCTATGGGTAAACTCTTAAATTTCTCTTAGACTAGTACTGCCAAGTAGTTTCAACATCATTGATCATGTAAAACCTCAAAGTAAAATATAAAAAACTGATATCATTTTTTTTGCTTAATATTCATAAAAAAATTATTTGCTTTAGAAATATTTAAAAAACTCAAATATCAATAAACCTATAGTATGGCTTAAAGATCAATTAAATATATGTATAAAATATATTTACTTCTTTTTTTACTGCAAAGAAGTACGTATGTGAATCTGTTGCACATTGACGGCGAAAGTAGAAATCTCCACATTAGAAGCTCATTACGTCAACCAAGGAGCCTTGACTCGGGTAGGTCTTCAGGGCTGTTCTCCGACATTCCATCTCTGGGTTCTCTGAGCCATGGACTTTTTATGGCGAGCGTTCCTGTCCCAAAACAGCTCAATTTTCCATGTTTTTGCTGCTAGTTCATATACTCACTCGTTTTCGTCTCAGTTTCTTCCAATTGAGCCTTACCATGTTCCTTACTTTTGGAATATTATATTCTATATATCTTAAGAGGTATTTTTGTAACATTACTGTAACATTTTTATGGTTTTAATATTGTATTTAAGTCTGATCTTTACAAATCAACGTGGGAATGATATACAGAAATTTCAGAAACTCTTTCGGGTCATGGTATCAGAGTAGCATCACACCAGAGAAGAAAAATCCTGATTTCTTGATCTACCTTGGCTGAAAAAAAGGAAAGAGTCAAAGGTAGTGGCAATGGGACAATGCAGAGGAGGACAATTTCTCCTTCGGACTTTGAATGACAATCCTGAACTTTTGATAACATTGGTCCAATTTAAAGGTGAGAACTATGATGAATGGGCTTACTCTCTCCGGATGGCTTTGAGGGCAAGGAAGAAGTTTGGCTTCATTGAAAGAATGCTTGGATGACCGGACAAAACTCTTTAGATCTTGAAGATTGGTGGACTAATAACTCATTTTTAGTTTCATGGATCAGGAATACCATCGAACCTACACTTCGTTTCACCATATTGCACGTGATCTTTGGGAAGATATCAGAGATCGTTTCTAGTGGCCAATGGGCCATGCGTACAACAATTGAAAGCAACACTCATCAAATGCAGACAAAAGAGATTGACTACTGTTAGACTATGGTAAATTAAAGAAAATATGGGAAGAATTGGCCAACTATGAACAAATGCGAACGTGCATGATAGGGAAATACATATGCAATCTTAGATTAGTGTTGGAATAGAAACGTGAAAAAGAGAAAGTTCACCAATTTCTCATGGGAATTGATGAGACAATTAATGGAACTAAGAGGTCCAATTTACTTGCCCAAGATCTTCTTCCCTCCTTAAACAAAGATTATGCCACATTGGTAACTGAAGAAAGTGCGCGAACGGCTGCTCGTGGGAAAGAAAAGCATGGCGAGGTGATGAGTTTTACTGTCCAGGCAGGACAGAGATCTCGTGGCCGAGGTGAAGGGAAAGACAAGCATACAATGTGCAATCATTGTAACCGTACATGACATGAGTCCAAAAATTGTTTTAAGTAGATTAGTTATTTTGGCTGGTGGGGATATCGACCTCGAAGAATCGGACATGAAAGTGGACGTGGCAAGGGAGGACTTTAGACTTCATCTTCCTGTGGTAAAGGATGAGGTGGAGCAATTAAGGCCAATGCAGCAGAATCTTTAGCTCACGGAGTGGTGGGAAATGCAGTGATTACTAACATTGACAGAGCTGTTGTTAATGGGCTTAGTGGCGAGCAATGGAAAATGCTGATTAATCTTTTAAATGCTACCAAAATAGGAGCACCTAAGAAATTAATGGGTTAGTGCTCTTTCGTACAATTGATTGTCGACACAATGCTTCTAATCATATGACAATGCACTTGGCGTGTCTCACTGGTATTCAAGATGAGTTGGACTGTCCTATGGCCTTCTAGATGGGAGGCAACCTGCTGCCACAAAAGAAGGAACAATAGTGCTTGGTGAAAAATTGACATCGAGACATTCTTTACATGCCACGCTTATGTTGCAATCTGATTTCAGTGTCCCAATTGAGTGATGATTCTAATTCTATTGTTTAGTCCACTAATAAATTTTGAGTTATTCAGGACTGCACTTTGAAGATGGTGATTGGTGCTGGTGAGCAACTAGAGGGGCTCTACTACTTTCGAGGGATGGCTACTGTAGCAACTATGAAGACTAGTGGAAAGACTGTATTTGATCATTAACATATGTGATTGGGTCATCCATCGTGTAAGGTTGTAGAGCTTGTTCCGAATGTTGGTTTTAATAGAAATAGCAGTTTAGGAAATAATGTGTGTGATATTTGTTTTCGAGCACAACAGTCTAGAGAATGTTTTCCTATTAGTGATAATAAAAAAACAGATATTTTCCAGTGTGACTTATGGGGTCCCTATCGAACTCTACCCTTTTGTGGTGTGAGGTATTTTTAAACTGTTGTTGATGATTATTCCAGAGGTGTATGGATTTATTTGATAGTTGATAAAACAAAAGTTTCAATAAACTAGCACAATTATTTTGCTATGGTGGAACGTCAGTTCAACAAACAAGTGAAAATTGTTTGTAGTGATAATGGTACGGAATTTGAATGCATGAAAAATTACTTTAGACAACATGTTATTATACATAAAACATCTTGTGCAAGGACTTAACAACAGAATGGAAGGGTAGAACGTAAACATAGGCATATACTTAATGTAGCTCATGCTTTCCGATTCCAAACTAATATTCCCATAGAATTTTGGGGAGAATGCTCTTTGACTGCTGGATATTTGATTAATTGAACACCACCCCTTGGTTTGATTGGAAAAACACCATACCAGAACTTATTTGGTCAAATACTGTCTCTTGAACATTTGCATGTGTTTGGATGCCTATGTTATGTACATAATTAGAACCACAAAGTAGACAAATTTGCTAGTCGTAGTTGTCAATGTATTTTTTTTGGTTACCCTATGGGAAGAAAAGATGGAGAGTTTATGACCCATAGTTAGGTGTGTTTTTAGTGTCAAGGGATATTGTGTTTTGTGAACAGAAGTTTCCTTATGTGAACTATGACTAACGAGTCATATCTTCTACACAAGATGAAGCTGGACCATGTGACATGGAATATTATTGTGGAGTAGATGAGAATGCCGAAGAAGTCTTTGTGAGAGGCAGTCAAGCAAGTCTAGGGATGAGGGCTTAAGACATGCTGATCGTATGACAAGTAATGAAAGTGCAGTTCACTCATGAGGTGAAGTGGTGATGCAGTTTCCTCAGCTGGTGGTGCTATTGAACATAAGTATAACGGGCTGTGCAGGCAATAATGTCAAGGGGGGTTTGAATGATGCTATGACTATGGAATTACTGGGTCGAGGATGTCAAACCAGAACACCATCCACTCGTCTTTGAGATTTTAAGACAAATACTATTTGCAAGCTGAGCCCCTCTTCGAGTTCATTTGCTCAGTCGCCCTCCTCAGGTACGCCTCATCCCATTGCACATTATTTGAACTATACTAATTTTTCTAAGCGCCACAAAACTTTTTTGGCAGCTATTACTGTAGGAATTGAACCTCACACTTTTTCTTCGGCTGTAGAAATTGAAAGGTGGAGAAATGCTATGCAATAAGAAATACAAGCATTGGAGCACAATGGCATTTGGACTTTGGAGACATTACCTCCAGGCAAGAAAGCTGTTGGTTGTAAGTGGGTTTATAAAATTATCTCTCTGAAGGATAAATTGAGAAGTTCAAAGAAAAACTAGTGATGCTAGGTAATAATCAAGTTGAAGGTTTGGATTATAGCAAGACTTTTGCTCTCGTGGTCAAAATGGTGATTGTGCGTACTTTTCTCGCAGTATCTCTGCTAAGAATTGGGAACGTCATTAGATCATAATGCATTTTTGTATAGTGATCTTGATGACGAAGTGTATATGAAGCTACCTCCTGGTTTTCACTCTATGGATCCAGCAAATGCGTGTGTCGACTTCGAAAATCCTTATATGGATTAAAATAGGCCCCCAGATGTTGGTTCGCTAAATTGGCTGGTGCTTTGATACTGTATGGTTTCACAAAATCTTACTCAGATTACTATCGTTTTACTTTGCCATGTAATCACTTACACCTCAATGTGCTGGTTTATGTTGACGACATGATTGTTTCGGGGAATAATTCTGCTATGATTCAGGCTTTCAAAAACTATGTGAAGATATCTTTCCATATGAAAGGTCTTGGAGTTTCAAAATAATTTTTAGGAATTATTTTTTGTGTCAACATAAGTATGCGTTCGACATTATCTATGAACTGGGTTTCTTGGGGGCAAAGCATGTCAGTTTTCCATAATGGGGGGGTGTTAGTGCACGAGGATATTAGTGTCAGGGACACGAATATCTCAGAAAAAATACATTTTTGGGTTAGTGGAATATAGTCGGTTATGAAACGGGATTCTCCCCAAATTTAGGAGAGACATTGAATTCTCACTCTCTTTGTAATTTGTTGCCTTGAGTGTGAATTTTTTGTCAATCCTAAATAGGTGGAATTTTGAATTCTCTTGAATTCTCTCACCACACCTAACATAAAAAAAATGAAGTCAGAGTCTTTATTTACTTAGAATTTAATGTTAGTTACTTTAAATTCTCCATAAACATCACTTTCTCTTTGGACTAACCCCCTGAGGAGTGGAATCATAATTAAAAGGAAACCCCTTTTGAGATGTGTTATTGTAGATTGGTTGGTTGATTGATTTATCTCTCTGTTACGAGACCTGAAATTTCTTTGTGTGCACATGCTTGCACAATTCATGTAGTACCCATAGAAGGAGCACTGGGAAGCAGCTCTGTGTCGTGCGCTATTTGAAAGGTAATCCAGGTCAAGGAATTTTGTTGCATGCAGACTGTGACTTGCAATGATATGGTTGGTGTGATTCGGATTAGGCAAGTTGTCCTTTGACTTGACGATCACTTGTAGTTTTATTCAACTTTGTAATTCTCCTATTTCTTGTAAAACTAAGAAACAACCTACAATGTCTCTATCTTCAGCTGAGGCGGAGTACTGGTCCATGACAACCACAACTTGTGAACTTAAATGGTTAAAGTCACCATTAATGTGTCTTGGTGTTGATCGTTCTTGACCTATGAAGGTTCATTGTGATAGTTAGGCGACCTTGCACATTGTCCTTTGACTGTCATTTTCTACGTGATGAGATCTTACAAGGCAACATGGTTACGAGATATGTGCCTACATCTACTCAATTGGCAGATATTTTCGAACAAAACATTTGATTACTTTATTTACAAATTGGGCATTCATAATCCGTTATGCACCAACTTGAGGGGAGTGTTAGGAGAGGGGGGGTGGGGTGTTATTCGAATATTATATTGTATATATCTTGAGGGTTATTTTTTAACATTACTGCAATATTTGTTGGGTTTTACATCTTATTTAAATCTGATCTTTAGAGATCAATGTGAGAATGAAATACTGAAATTTCAGAAACTCTTTCGTGTCACTTACCTTCCCACTGTTAAGCATTTCACGAACTTTCAGGCACTATCGCAACTTTGTTCTGTATAATTAGGTTCTTTTTTGTCACTTCTGCTGGAATAAGAGAATCTGAAATATAGTTGCTTCTATCACTTTAGTAAAGCTTATAATGTACAAATCCGTGTCTCAAAAGTAAACAAAAATGTACGATTACAACACTGTACTGTTTAACCAGCTTGTCTTTTTCTCTCGCACAAAGTGGTTATTGTCCTAGGTAATTGCCCGGGAGCTTCATTGTTCCTATTCTCTAGATCATGGTGATATATTCTAAAATATATATTTTGCAGTTGCCCTGTGTGTATGTTTAATTGGTAGTTGATCCCGATTTCCCTTTTATCTTATCTTAATTGACTAGAAAATTATTTTATATTAGACTTGCCTCTGACTAGAGATGATGAACTATTAGTTGCTCTTGGGATTCTGTTAACCTATTTCATTGCTTGGATGGGAGAACCTCTTCTTTCTATGCAATTCATGCAGGACAGTGGTTCCACAATTAGCGGTATTCACATACCAAGTCCTCTTTATTGTACGTGGAATCATATTTTCTTTATTTGGTAGCTACGAATCTTGTTCTTGTTAGACATCATAGTAGCAATTTTTATCTTTTACATTGTAGGGGAAACCAAATCTTGTAGTGTAGCATGGGTGGTCTTTTTGGCGGTAATAGTTAGTTTACTGTACCATCTGGTGATTGATTCCTGCTTCACTTAATTCTATTTTTTTTTATTATAGGACTGTCTCATGGAACCAAGAAGCTTTCATAATTGTCATTATCTTTGAGATTTTTTTAATGTGAATATTTTTCTATGCCATTTAAAAGATAAATTGCTTTTTCAATAATGCAAAATGAGAAAACAAAACCAGGATAACCTTTTGTGGTAATGGAACTAGGTTTACCTTTTGCAGTATAGTTATATTTGTTTTGTTTTTAATTTTCTTCATGTGTAGATCACATATGGATTCGGTACAGCAGCACGTTTGGCTTTCTCCTCGTATATATTTCTTCCTGTTCATATGATGATCTTTAATTATTGACTTTACATTTCAATTATCTTTTTTGAGCCCTTTTTAGCGGCTTTTGTGCTTTGTTCTTTCTGTAGACAGCCCCTCAACTTTGAATATTTGATCATGCTGTACTGTTTGTCAACTAGTTTTGCTCGAGTATGTTTAATAGCCCGCATGCATGTCATATGCTTTAGTTACGGATTCGTTTGGACATCCATTAGTGTTTCTAATTCTAAGTTATTATCGTTCTAGGTAATAGCCCCGGAGCTTCGTTGGTCTTCTTCTCTGGATTTAAGAGTGATATATTCTAACATTTTTTTCGGTTGCCCAATGTGTATGTTTTCTCTATTTTCACTTTAGTTTTCTTAGTTGGCATCGAAGCCTTGTGTGTATGTTTTCTCTGTTTTTATATTAATTTTCTTAGCTGGTAGCTGATCCCGAATTCCTTTATATCATATTTTATTTGACTAGAAAATTATTTTCTATTAGACTTGCCTCTGACTAGAGATGATGATCCTCTATTAGGTGCTCTTGGGATTCTGTTAACCTTGTGGTGATTGATTCTGCGTCAGTTAATTCTAATTTTTTTATTATGGGACTGTCTCGTAACTGAAAGTGCTTCTTCTAGATTATTCTTATGGAACCAAGAAGCTTTTATTATTATTACTTTTTTTGAGTTTTTTTAAATATGAATATTTTTCTATGCCGTTTAAAAGATAGATAGCTTTTTCAATAATGCAAAATGAGAAAACATAACCTGGGTAACCTTTTGTGGTAATGGAACTAGGTTTACCTTTTACAGTATAGTTATATTTGGTTTTATTTTGCTTCATGTGTAGGTCACACATGGAATCTGTTTAGGAACACGTTTGGCTTACTCGTTGATATTTCTTATAATTGCGTCGGCAAATATTTTGTCGATGCATTTCTTGGCGGTTTAAACTCCCGGCAAATCATTTTCTTCTAACAGTGGAAAATAAAACCGCTAGCAAACAGGAAGGTTTTCCCTAGCGGTTTTATTTTAAACTGCCAATAAAACACTTTACTGGCGGTTTTGATAATCGCCATTGAAATGAAAATCAATATTTTTGGCGGTTTTTTCAATCACCGTAAAAATTCTGTCATTTGTAATGGCGGTTTTTAAAAACCACCGTTATATATTCGTAATTTGTAATGACCATTTTAAAAACTGCCGGTCATGTTTTATATGTTTTTTAATGGCGTTTTTTTGAACCGCCGGCAATAATATTTTTTATTTACAAAAAGTACTTTTTTTCTTCAATTTACCTAAAAAGGTAACATCAAAATAGCTATCTGAAGAAAACAATGTGGGTAAATGTAACATCAAAATAGCTATCTGATTGACCTGACATATAACAGATTAAAGATATAAACAATACACCTTGTGTACCTAAAAAGGTAAAGTATTTATTTCACCTAAAAGAAAGCGTGCATTCAATTCAATCACTAGTTCAATTTCATATGTTAAGAGATGTCCCCTATTAGAGCAATGAATAAATCATGCTAATCACTTAGGGAAATACAATCAACAAGAGAAGAAACCACATGCTTTTAGAGAAGGTGTAAGTAAACGATAGGCTGCTACAATAGAAGTAGTAGGCTTGTGTGAGTCTTCAGGGGTTTCTTCGCTCTCATCATAATCTTGGTCTCCATCTTCATCTTCTAGCTTTCTCCTGAATTTATAAGCAGAGGTTGTGCAAGGCCTTTCTCTAACTCACTGTTTTTAACTTGTACTGTCAAAACAAGAAATTCTCAGTTTATAAAAATCCACTGCTCAACACTACTGATATCTACATCGCAAGTTTAAGAACAAAACTAAGAAAAAGAAATTGGTAAAATAAATCTTAAAATGAATTCCAGGAATAGGGAAGCATGAAAAGATGCTTTCATAACCTGAAGTAAGAAACAAAGAATAATCAGCAAGGCCTACATCTCCGACTAATTTGCCCAAAACTAGTAGAAAACAGATTCGCATCTCAAAGGGCAGTACCGATTACCAAGATCAATTTCCTACTGAACTTCTATCTAATACTATTACTCCTGAGTCCCTGAGGAGCTCACAAGGGCTGCAAGAAGCACCCAGCACTAAAAATTGGACCGTTCAGCTGATCAACCTAGTAGACAAAGCATTGAATTGAAGCACTTCAAAACACAGGGTGCACATCCAAGTTCAGAATATATCATGTTAGGAACCCCAAGAAATAACTCAACAAGGCTATTTAAACTCCTTAGGTGCCAGAAAAAGAATGTTGGCAAAAACATTATAGGAGAACAGAAATCACCAGGTAGGTGACTATTAAGTCTCCTTTCATTACATATCTTGTTGATAGCAAGTAACGGTAGGCATAAATCAAAAGAAATAGATAGAGAAGGATTTGACAAAAAATACGACTAACTTATGATGCTGCTACCAGATGCATATGAAGCTCTGGTAAGCAAGGAAAACATAATAGTGAATATGCCATCGTGAGGATACCTCCATGTCATTTAAAGGTTGCAGAAGTTCTGCCAGTTCAACTTACAATCTGTTATGTATAATTTTTAAGCCTTCAACTCCCATAACGAATCTCAAGAAAAAGTCCAGCACAAACTCATAAACTTAAAAAATCAAACAGAGTATTTGATTTCGCAATCATGAGCAGAGACCAAGAGGTAAAAGTTGACAGATATATTTTTTAAATACTTGCAGCATTTGCCTCACTACACGCTCTTGAACTATTGAAATTTCGTGACTACTTCAACAGTGTACGACACCACTTCGAAACCCAAATTAGTGGAGTAATGAAGAACAGATCGTTCTATTCGGTCTAATTATAATCCTTTTGATCATTCAAGTCCTTATCTGCAAAAGTTACTTTACAGATTAGATGCATAAACTAAGGCTTCAAATCCAGACATGTTTTAGAAACAATTGATTATTCCCATTTTTCCGTATGCTTTAAAAAATTGTTGATTAAAAAAGCACAAAACAACCTACCCACGGCAGGACTCACACAACAGCGAAATATTACCTTCCCAGCAAGCCCCGGCAACGACAACGACAGCAATGGCAGCAGCAGCAGCAGTGGGAGTGCCGGCGACTACGGAGATGACGGAATCACACAGCACGAGGAAGGATTTTCGGGATTACTCAGGGAATGACCACTGCACATGAAGATTGCAGGGAAGATGGCGACGATTGCAGTGAAGATGGCGACGATTGCATTGAAGATGGCGACGATTGCATTGAAGATGGTGATGATTGCAGGGACGACAGCGACGATTGCGACGACGGCGAAGGTTGCAGGATTTGGACGCCGATTCACGACGGAGACGAAGAAGGCATGCGACTAGGGCTTTTCCGCGGGAGAATACACGCGAGAGATCCGAGCGGCCAAATTTGGGAGATGACGGAATCACTAAAACCGCCAGTACATCAATCTTTAATGGCTGTGTAACTAAATAATCTCTAAACAAACAAAGACTTATTTGGAAAAGCTTTACTAGAAGTTTTCTCGAAACCCGCCAGTATATCAAACTTTTACCGGGGGTTTCAATAACAACCGCCAGTAAAACGGACTTGTACTGGGGTTTTACTACACCCCTCCAGTAAATCAACACTTTACCGGGGGTTGAAAGAATCACCGCCAGTATAAAAAACTTTTACCGGGGGTTTCAAATTAAACCATCGGTAAATGAGACTTTTATTGGGGGTTTTACATTACCCAGCCGGTAAATCTAACTTACACAGGTGATTTTCTAAAATACACCACAGATTCTTATATGTACTAGCAGTTTTCATCAAAACAGCCAGTAAATAATCTATTTCCGGGCGGTTTTGATCGACACCGCCAGGAAATATCTTTTTTCGCTGGCGGTTTGTATTTTCGCTGGCGATTTGTATTTTCGCTGGCGGTTTGTATTTCCCCTGCCGGTAAAGTTTATTATCACTAGCAGTATAGTAAGCCACCAATAAATGTGTTTTAATGGCGATCAGCTTCAAATTCTTAGAATACTGGGGTTTTTCTATTAACCACCAGTAAATATTTTTTCCGCCGGCGGTTTTGGTTTAAAACCCCTGTTAAAAACCGGATTTTTACTTGGGAACATAGGCTTTAGCAAAGCTCTAAGTTATGATTGTTATTGATTGTTGCTCTGCTTTATATCCCGTTATTTAAGGTTAGCTGTGTTCTATTCTTTTGGAACTCGACGAAAGTCTTCAAGTGTGGCTTGTGAAGCAAGTTATGAATGCCATCATGTTTGTGTTGTCTTCAGAATTTCTTTTACAGTTGTTTGTCTTTGTAGATTCAGTTATGGCAAATCACTATTTGAAGTTCTTTCTTTTTAGATGGTTCCTATTTACTTATGGCATCACTTGTATTGCACGTGCATTGGGATACTAAGACAACTTAATTCCATTCAGACTACAATAATTTTTCATTGGATATTTGCAGAAAACTTTAACCACCACTACCTCACTCCTGTTGTTCATGTTTGTGTCTGAGTTGAGTACCATTTACTCTCCTTTTGCACCATTGTCTGTTCTCCTTCCCAGAACTTCACGGTTGTCTTTCCTTTGTGGAATATCTAAAAATGGCAGAATTAGTCCATGCACCTGTGTTATGGTGAACTCGCATTGCCAGAAAAAACACCTTTACCGCGGCTTCAAAACCGGCACTATAAGGACAAAATGGCCTCTAAAATATATAACGTCGGTTTTAGTAGCTCTTGTATAGAAGACGTACGTAAAAGTATATACAGTTAGTATAAACCGACGCTAATGATCTCTCTGTCATGGCCGTTTGAACTGCTTGTAATTCTATAATTATAGAGGTGAAAAAAAAAAACAGATGGTAATCCAACAGAACCGGCACTATAAGCAACCTCTGCTATAGATTCTATTTTTAGAGGTGGTTTTGGAACCGCCAGTAAAAACGTCCTTGGGTGTTTTACAGGCAGTTTTGCCAACCACTGCGAAAATTTTTTTGTAGTGGCAGTTTTGCCAACCACTGCAAAAAAATATAAATTTCTCAGGGGCTGTTTTGTAACCACTATGACAAAATGTCACACTTTGTACATGAGGTTTTTTAAACCACCACTACAAATTTCTTGCTCTATTTACAGGCAGTTTTGACAGCCACCACTATAAGTTGTCATTTTTTTATAGCCAATTGTGAACCACTGGTAAAATTGTTTTATGCGAAGCTATATTTTCAAAATTACATTCATTCAAACTATGTCAACCTGTATCCATTAACACACATACATTCAAAAAAGAATGTCATACACACGAAACTTTCATAATGCATAATTGTTACTAAAGTAGTCAAAATTAAGTTAACTTGTGTACATTCAAAAAGTACTACACCAAGAAGTTAGTACAACTACAATTTCCTATACATGGTTCCTAAAAAACTTAAGGTAATTGTATAAAAAAAAAAGACAAACCCAATTTAACTTCGTGTTCACTCCTCATTGAGATACATGGTCATATATTAGAAAAGGCCAACCCCATTCAACTTCTTGTTCAATCCTCATTGAAGTAAATGGTCATTACCCTCCTATGTTCCTGCAAAGAATTTAACAAAATGTTAACAAAGAAAGAACAAAGATAAATAATATACATTGTTATCACTTATTATTTAGACAATGAAAGAACAAACATAAACAATATACAAGGTTAAAATGTATTTTCTATAAATAATTCAAACCTGTAGTTGATGTTGTGCTGCCATTGCGCTCTGAAACTAATTGTTGCACCTTGGGCTGTATTTGAAAAAGCAACTTGAGCTTATAATTTGCTAGTTTTCTGCTTTTGTTTTGACAGGTCAGCTGCTTGCTGCTGAGAATATTTCATATGACACCTTCTTTGTTGTCATGACACTGATATCGGTTGGTGTTTAGAGTTACTTTTACTCTAAGTAAAGTATCTGGGTTTTAAATGGATGTCTCAGGGTTCGGTTATGAATTCGAAGAAAACATGGCATGGGAGGGATTTACTGTCTCTATCAGTACTTTGCAAGATTTCCTTAACATGTTCCACTATATATCCATTGTTATTATTATTATTATTATATTTAATAATAATTATTACTATTATTATTATTGTTCTTATTATTATTATTTTGAAGAAGTTGAGAGTATGTATCCATTAATAGTAACTCAGATACAAAATTTTCTTTCTTCAGATATCAGATATGGACAGACCTTTTCCATTTGCAAACCATGGTTTTCAGGTGGGCATAAGCTGGTTTCTCCTTGGTGAAAAATTATGGTACCAATCTTTTTGATGCCATAGATTCAGACTCAGCTGAATGAGCATATTATAGCAGCCTCCAGGCATTAATACGTGCCCACATGTTCACCATTGCCCACATGTTCATCATTGCGGTGGTTCCTGCTGGTACGAAATTCTCACCGACATAGACATCATGGATTGCAAGGCGAGCCCATGAGGGGAGAGGGCGAAGAGGATGCACACGCAAGGCTTCCTTGACAATTGCCTTGAAGATACAAAAGCTTGTTATTTATAATAGACATGTTTACAATGAAAAAAGACCAAAATACCCTTGAGGGTAAAAATACAGAAAAACCCAAATAATGTACATAATCTAACATCCTCCCTCAAACTCAAGCTGGATCAAAGAAGCACAACTAAAGTTTGGAACATAAATACTGAAATCGCAATGAAGTAAGCGACTTCAAAAATAAATCAGCAATCTGATGTTTAGAGGTTATATACAACAATGTGAGAGGACTAGAAACACAATGATTTTGAATAAAATGACCATCAACCTCAATATGTTTGGTTCTCTCATTAAACACATCATTGTCAGCAATTTGAAGAACACTCTTATTGTCACAATGAAGTGGAGTAGTAGAATCCAAAGAAACATCCATATTTTGAACTGACCAATGAACCCAGACAAGCTCAGAAGTAGTGTTAGCCATACCTCGGTATTCTGCTTTAATATTAGAATGAGAAACAGTAGACTGCTTCTTGCTACGCCAAGAAATCATAGATTCGCCTAAGAAAATAGAATAGCCGGCAGTACAACGACGATCAGTAACATCCCTTGTTCAATCTGCATCAGAATATGCTGACAAAGTAAGCGACGAAGCAAACGAGAAAAAAAACCCTTATACAAACTGCCCCGAACATAACGTAGAATGCACAACATTGTAGCATAATGAATAGAGCAAGGAGAAGATAAGAACTGGCTGACAACATGAATTGCATAACTGATATTAGGGTGAGTAATGGTTAAATAAATCAGGCCACTAACAAGCTATCGGTAAAGTATAACATCAGAAAATATCTCGTCATCTATTCCGTCCAGCTTAACATTAAGCTCCAACGGCGTATTACAAATCTTATTATTTTTTAGACCGGCCCAAGTGTGTAATTCAAAAGCATACTTTACCTGAGAGAGTCCATAACCATCATGTAATGGAAGAACCTCCAAGCCAAGAAAATAAAGCAGTTGTCCAAGATCCTTCATCTCAAAACAAGAACGGAGATAGTTCTCAAAGTTTGAGATGCCCTGCAGATCATCGCCTGTAATAACCATATCATTAACATATATTAGAAGCAATACTATACTCCGAGAAGTTTGACTAGTAAATAATGCAAAATCAAGAGAACTGTGGCTATAACCACACTGCACTATTTTTTAATAGAAAGTAAAAAACCAAGCACAAGGCTCTTGCTTTAAACCATGAAGGCAACATATAAACTTCTCTAGGCAACATATAAAATTCTCTAGACAAATCACATTCAGAAAAGCATATTTCACATTCATCTAAAACAAATCCCAATGTCGAATAGAAGCAATAGCAATTAAGAGACGAACAAAAGTCAACCTAACAACTAGAACAAATGCTCCTCATGCTCCTCATAACAATACCGTACTCCTGTGTATAACTCTTAGCAACTAAGTGAGCTTTATAGCAATCAACTGATCCATCTTCCTTAGTCTTGACTTTATAACTACTTGCAACCAATAGTAGACTTACCAGGAGGAATAGTAACAAGATCTCAAACATGAGCCTTGGCCATAGCCTGCAATTCCTCTGACATAGCTTGTTGCCAAAGAGGGTCAGAAGAAGCCTCTCGATATGAAGAAGGCTCATGAATAGAAATAAGAACAGATAATTAACAATGTTAGTCATCAAGACGTACTGGACGATAGCGAGTACGAGATGGATATTGAGACTGATCGACAGGATTTTCGAGGGAGGGATCTACAATCAAGCAAGGAGGCGAAGCCAAAGGCGAAGGCTGGTCTAAAGAGGGTACATGAGTATCAGGCAAAGAAGGCACAAAGGACAAGTAGATGTCAATCAGTGAACTTGGAACAAAACCAGACAAAGAAGATACAAAAGATCATCCAGAAAAAGATAAAAAATGACAGTGGGGGAAACATCAGACTATGATTTAAGAAAAGGTATAGTATATAACAGAACTTTTTCCCAGAAAATAACTTGACGTGAAATACACAACTTGTTACTTTGAGGATCATAACACCAAAAACTTTTTTCCTCATTACCATACCCCAAAAATACGCATGACAGATTTAGCGGATGACTTATTATGTTCACGTGCAGGAAGTAAAACAAAATTCATGCAACCAAATATACAAAGAGAAGAATAAACAGGAGGCAAACCATAAAGATGATGAAAAGGTGTAGAACCCTTCAACACCACTAAAGGCAATCTATTGAAAAGATAGACAAAAATCAAAACTGTTTCACCCCAAAATGTTTTAGGAATAGAAGTTGACAAAAGAAGAGTGCATGCAGTTTGAATAATATGTCTATGTTTTTGTTCAGCAAACCTATTTTGTAGTGGACTATATAGACAAGAAAGCTGTTGCAAGGAACCGTGAGACTTAAGCAACATACAAAACTTATGGGATATGTTTTCCCCCAGAATTAGAACGAAAACCTTTAATAGATTTATAGAATTGAGTATCAACCACAGTGGAGAATATAATGTCTTTCGTAAAAAGCAGAATGAGTCTGTAACAAATAAACCCAAACAAAACAAGAATAATCACCAACAAACACAACATAGTAGCAAGATCCGCCCATGGATTCTGAGTGGGAGTCAAAGCTGTAATGGTGGAACAATCAGCAGAAACGAAAACGGCTGTAGTGTGTCGTGTAGAAAATGGATTCTGAGTCTTCTTGAGTTTTGAACAATTGTACTTCATTTACTCATTTTCCTTACAATAATTGCAACACACCTAAGTCATTTCTCGAGAAGCACTATATTATTATCGATGGAAGAAGGAGGTCGTCGAGAGGTAGCTTGAACAGTGTCGATATCTTGGATTGAAGAACCCATAGGACCCCTAGTAAGATGATGTGTCTCCTCGGCAATTAATTTTGACAGAGCACCCTTGACAGATAGCAAAGGACTTCTATGAAACATAGAGGACCGAATAGACTCATAATCATTGTGAAGCGCCGTTTAGAATTGAATTAAGTGTATCCTCTCAGCATGTTCATTTAAAAACCTCTGTATTTGCAGTGCAAACAAATTTCGGATCCATAACAGCTAACTTGATCCCACAATAAAGACATCTGGTTGTAAAAATTGGATATAGATTGAGCTGGAGTTTGTTTTAAAGATAAAATATCGATTTCAAGCTTGTACTAATCAACAAAATTGGTTCCCTTATGTCGATTTTCAAAAAATAACCAAGCATCCTTTGCATTCTCAAATTTGACTACCTCCAAAATAGGAGACGAGGATGAAACAACACTGACCAACCATGTAATAGCCTGAGAATTCTTAATATCCCATTCCTCTATAGTTTTAGAGGTAGAATCAATAGTCAATTTACAATCACTACTAACATACTTCCATAAATTTCAACCTTTCAAAAAAATTGCGCAAAAGGGAGGCCCAATGAACATAATCAGTCTTATCTAACTTAAATACACATTCTGAACATGATCACTAGATGAAGACATCTTTAAAAAAAATGGCTTGAGAAAAATCTCAGTCGCAAATCAACAAAATTACAGACTCAACTTGCAAGCAAAGAAACCCAAAGAACCTAATCTGGATGAGCCTTCACTAGGCTGGTTTGGTCTGGGTTGGACTGGTTCGGTCTGATAGGCTCTGGTTAACCCTAGATAGGGTTTCCTTTCTGGAATAGAGACAATAGAGGTCGCTGGACAAAAGTGGTGCCAGAGGTGGAGCAGCAGCAACAATGTGGTGAGGGCACCGGAGCGGTGGCGATATAGAGGGAGTGGTGACAGCGACGACGAACAAAACACGAAAAATAAACCTTCAATGCCGACAAAGAATTACAACTAACTCATAAATCAGCTCCAAACAGCCGTTACAGAAACAAAACGCTGGAGATACAACATTGATGGAACAGCCGGCAGTGACGAATCTATCGGCAAAGAAAGCCGAATACCTAAATCGTCTCACAAACCTTTTAATAACTAAAAATTAAAGATCAATCCGAGGAACCAGATGCAAGGGAAAGTTTTTTGACAAAGTTCCGAGCCGAACTGCTATGAGATGGCCGAAAATCGGCGCCAGAAAATCCAAAGAGTCAAAACCCTAATTTTGATTTGGGGAAGATGACCTAGTAAGACCAGGTCGACTCACTCGAGTCATCTGAGTTGAACCCTAGTGGACCTATTTCAAGCCAATTTGAGACAGAGTTTGACTGTGTTAAATCGAGTCGGCTCTTATACCATGAAAGAATAACATAATCAGATACAAAAGGGTTAATCTCTTTTTAACAACTGAGGTATTTATAATAGATATGCTTACGATTTTAAAAGACCAAAATACCCTTGAAGGGTAAAAATATTGAAAAAACACAAATAATGTACATAATCTAACAAGACCCAGACCTTGAACCTCAAACAACAACACCAATTTCAGCCTGAACTTTAGTTTGGATTTTTGGGTGAAGAACCATTCTGGCTAGAATCCACTCCAGGAGGAAGGCAATGGTTTTAGTTCCACTGAAGATCATTTCCTTTAAATCCAACTCGAAAATATTAGTCATAATATAATAAATATGTGCTTCAAGAACTTTGCTTAAAAATGGAATCAACAACATAAAAACAAAAAAAAAAGAACTTTGCTTTTAAAAATGGACATACGATATGAGAAATTGCAATCTCGATTGAAGTTGATGGAGAAGCGGAGAAATAGAGATCAATTAATGATTCAGTGGGGGTATAGGTGTCAGTTCAGCTCGAGTCAATTGAACCATTTAAGTTGTACTCTTACTTAAGTTACCCTGACCCTATTGAAGACCATTTGGTTGGTGGACTAAATGGTCTTAAATAGGTTAAAAATGTTTAAACATAACCCAGAATTGAAAATAATACTCCGTGAATAATATAAAAGAAGAACTCATATATAATATTTATCCATTCTATATAGACTACTTTTAATGAAGCATATTGAGCATATAAAATATCTATCATATACATAACAATTGTATATTTACAGTTTTAGGTCAATATATGGTTGTCATGTATATTATGTATTACAGATATTTCCATTTATAAACTTAATTTTTATTTTTCAATCTAATTAATATTATAATATATATATATATATATATAGATATTTTTATGAGTTTAATGGGAATAATATAATATTTTAGCTTAAACTACATGTGCATAAGATATGAGCCTTTGAATTTATATTATGCATAAGGAATTGAAGTTAATTTTTAAAAATGTTTTTTGGCTATATTTTATGATTTTTTATATATTTTAAGGGCAATATGTAGAAGGTACTGGTCTTGATTATTAAACAAAACAAGAAATTTCGTTGAAATACCTGGAGTACTCTAACGACACAAAAAAATTGTAATTCTTGATTTTGATAGATATAAATCTTTCCAACTTTTTGATTTCGATGTTCTTGCTAAAATTCTTTCCTACTCTGGTCATCTTGTGAGGAGTCTTACACATCCTTACTCCTATGTATTGAATGAAAATGTGGTATTTGAATGATCAAAATAGACTTAATATGAAGTATAGGAAAGGGACACTACTAAAAATAGGCATACCGCCGGCAGTTGGAATGTCATTCACCGTTAAATAATATTTGGCTAGCGGTTATGAACGAGTCGTCAGTCAAATAAACTGAAATCATACCCAACCGCCGGTGGAATAAAATCCAGCAGTTGGGCCTGATTTTGGTCTGAATTATATGGGCATGGGCCTGAAGGGGGGCCCATGTAAAATTATTAAGTCACGATTTGAATCGAGACCTAAGTTCCCACGCCCCGTTACGCGAATAACCTGATTTTGGTCCGATTTATATGGGCCCTTCAGGCCCATTTCAAATTATTAGGTCTCGATTTGAATCAGGATCTAAGTTCTCGTGCTCTGTTCTGCATGTAACACAAGCGCGTTACGCGCATAACAGGCGCCCTCTCCCTATTCCCTTTCCCGCCATGAAACTCGACAAAAAACGTCGAAGTATTCTCTAGTGTGGGAACTCCGTGAGCCCTTCTCCGGCGTTATCTTCCTGCCGAAAGACGTTGAAGCACGTCCGTCCGCCAGGTCCCAACACACATTCTCCTCCGGCCGAAGACTCAGTTTCCACAAACCCTTGGGGTTAAAAAATCCTGTCCATTTGAAGACACTCGATTCACATTCCAACAGTCTCCTCTGTGTTCTGGCCACCTTCCCGATGTCGAACTCCTCCGACCTCGTTGCTGTCGGCGGAAGGCCGTTCGTCCTCGCCACAAGTAATTTTGTTTCTTGATATTTTAGCATTGAAGGAATTTTAACATATTTTGTTCATTTGGCACTACTGTTTATCATATTTTCTTCATTAGGATTTCTTTTTCATTGTGTGCAGGTGTTTGTGAAATTCGATTTTTCTAAAATAGAGGTAATATTTCCCTTTTTGCTATTATTGTTTTCGTTTTAAACGTTGGCCGTTTGGTTATTTGAATTATATGTGTTGTTTGTATAGTTGTTGTTTTATTATTTAAATTATGTGTTGATTGATTTTTTAATTCGATGGTGCATGTTTTAGATGCATTTAGCTATTGATTTTACTTTCTCTTGGTTGGGCTCTCGATTGTGTTTATTTCAGTGCTTCAAGTTTTGTATGAGCTCTCGAAGGCGTTTAATTATTTATGTGCTTCAAATTTGATATGATGTTTTCTTTAATGGATTTGCTTTGTTCTCATATTTTGATAAAATGCATATCATCTTTTACTTTAATTCTCTCTCTGATTTCCTCTCTTGCTCTCTCTATCTCTCTGTCTCTCAGTGTATCGGTCTTTCCTCTGTATCTTGGTTCTCTCTCTTTCTCTCTCACTTTCTCTCAAAATCTGTTTCACTCTCTAATGCTCTCTCTCTCTCTCTCTCTGTTCTCTCTCTCTCTCTCTCTCTCTCTCTCTCTCTCTCTCTCTCTCTCTCTCTCTCTCTCTCTCTCTCTCTCTCTCTCTCTCTCTCTCTCTCTCTCTCTCTCGCTGATTTCTCTCTAGTCACGGTTTTCTCTCAAATTCTATTTCGCTCTTTAATTCTCTCTCTCTCCCTCTATCTCTCTTATCTTTCTCTCTCTGATTTCTATATTTCTCTCTCAGTTTTCTCTCAAATTCTGTTTCACTGTTTAATTCATTAGTTGCCTCTATCTCTCTTGTCTCTCTCTCTCTCTTTCACTCTCTCTGATTTCTCTCGTGGTTTTCTCTCAAATTCTGTTTCACTGTTTAATTCATTAGTTGCCTCTCTCTCTTTTCTTTCTATCTCTCTCTCCTGATTTCTCTCTTGGTTTGCTCTCAAATTCTGTTTCACTGTCAATTCATTAGTTGCCTGCATCTCTCTTATATTTCTCTCTTTCTCTCTCCATTTTCTATCACATTTTACTGTTCAATTCTCTCCCTTCCTCTATCTCTCTTATCTTTCTCTCTCTCTGCCTTCATCTCTCTCTCTCTCTCTCTCTCGGATTTCTCTCTTTCTCTCTCAGATTCTCTCTACTTGAAATTACCTCTCTCTCTCTCTCTCTCTCTCTCTCTCTCACCTTCTCACAAATTCTGTTTCACTCTTTAATTGTCTCCATCCCTCTATCTCTCTTATCTTTCTCTCTCTCTCTGACTTCCTCTCTATCTCTCTCCTTTAGTTTTCTCTCTCTCTCTCTCTCTCTCTCTCTCTCTCTCTCTCTCTCTCTCTCTCTCTCTCTCTCTCTCTCTCTCTCTCCCTCTCATTTTCTCTCTATTTAAATACTGTTTCTAACTCTCTCTGAAAATCCGTTGGAATCCCTAAACAAATTCCTGTACAAAGTTTTGATATTTCTAATTCATAATTACTTTCTAACACAGTTTTTTATTTTTTATTTTTTGGTATGAAAGATTGAGAGTTTTGTGCTAATTTCCTCTCTTTATCGAATACTTTTGTTTTTGCCATGGACAGTATGATGAGATCAGTTGTGCAAATTAACTTTCCCATCTGAGGATTCGTCGCAGCCTGTCCCTTGGCCACCTGCATCGAGGCCTCCACCACAAGCACCGGCAGGACAATTTCCATCCATGGATACATTAAGGACCCCTCCTCCTGTAGCAAGAAGAGGGCCAATACCATAAATAACACTTTTCCGGACTCTGGAGATCCCACTAATAACACATCGTTCTTAGGCGTTCTTACTTTTTATTTAAGATTCAATCCAATCTTCTTAGTTTCAGTGTAGGTTATTCCAAAAAAATGGTTAAGTTCTTTTGCGAAGTATTTATAACTACGTAAACTTGAACGATGTTTCAAATCGTGTGCACAGGGTACTACTATAAGTTATATTAATTACGGCCATTTTTATAATTTTTGCATATATACTGATGCTAGCTGATGATGGGCTCTCATTAAAGACTCACACATCCAATATTCAAATGGCCATCTTCATGAACTTGTAAAGAAAAATGATTGGTCCCACACATTAATAAAGAAGCAGACCTTGAACAACACAGCAATTAAAGCACTTGTCCAATTAGCTGCACATTGGATAGGTATTGTGGCCTAGGTACAACTACCATTAATCATATTTTAAATATGAAAAATAATATCGGTACTTCCATATTTTACTTTGAGGTTTTACATCGATGACATGACAGCTATTTGGTGGTTCAAGTAAGAGAAAATTTGGGGTTTACTCATAGTATAAAAAGATAATATTTGAAAGAGTAATGCTATATCCACTCCGGGAGTGGACATAAATTGCGCACTGCTGACGTGGAGGGCTTACGTGGCCGTCCACGCCAGCAGCTGAGTCGACAATTGAAAAAAGGGGGTCTGGTTCGACCCCTTTTTTCCTCTCTCACTTTCTCCCTCTTGCTTCCTCTCCCACAAAATCATACTCCCTCTCCCTCTCGCTTCCTCTCCCCCAAAATCACCCTCGCCTCTCCCTCTTGCTTCCTCTCCCCCAAAATCGCCCTCGCCTCCGCCTCCCGCCTCCCGCGGCGTCGTCGCCCTCGCCTCCGCCTCCCGCGGCGACGTCGCCCTCGCCTCCGCCTCCCGCGGCGACCTCGCCCTCGCCTCCGCCTCCCGCGGCGACCTCGCCCTCGCCTCCGCCTCCCGCAGCGACCTCGCCCTCGCCTCCGCCTCCCGTGGCGACCTCGCCCTCGCCTCCGCCTCCCGCAGTCTCGCCTCCGCCTCCCGCAGTCTCGCCTCCGCCTCCCGCGGCCTCGCCTCCGCCTCCTGCAGCCTTGCCTGAGCCTCCCGCGGCCTTGCCTCCGCCTCCCGCAGCCTTGCCTGAGCGTCCCGCGGCGTCGCCTCCAGTGGCCTCGCCTCCAATCTCCCGATTTTGGGGGAGTTTCGTCCCTTTCGCTTCCTCTCCCCCAAAATCGCTTTCCCTCTCCCTCTCGCTTCCTCCTGCGGTGGCCGTTGTCTCCCTCCCAATTCCTCCCACCGCGGCCACTCTCTTCCTCCCTATTCCTCCCGCGGCGGCCTCGGCCTCGCCTCAGCCTCCCATCTCACAGCTTTCCGACCCGTGGCCTTGCCTCCCATCTCGCAGCTCCCCGCCCCGCGGCCTCGCCTCTCATTTTCTCCCTCCCTCCCTCCCTCCCATGGCTTCCTTTATTATTAGCTTATTTATTTTCTTTTTGTTCAGTCGAGGTTGGGACATGCGAACAATGGAGTCCCTTTACCGTGCTTGCAAGTATGCGGTAAATTTCCTGGTTGTCTGCGACCTTCTCTAAAAGATCTATGCAAGTGGTTAATGACCATATAATTGCTTCCAGTAGATGGTCATTCTTCTTGAGTTGAAGTACATGTTCGTTATCTTCATCTGAATACTGCTTCCCTTAAGGTTTACAAATTAGAAGCAATTGAGAAAGCTATGATAGAGGTTATTCTTTCGATAGTCCTCTTCCTTCTTCGTGTTTATAATCTTTCCCTTTTAATGTCAGTTGGCCTAGTTTTTTGGAGAAGCTAAAATAATTAGTAAAAGGGGATTCAGCAAATGCCATGAAGTGGTGTAGAGGTGCTTTGTAACCTCCATGGGAACTTTAAAGCTATTTTTAAGAAATTCTATCTCTAAGTTGTGATGTAAAGGTATTGTGCAATCATGTTGTTAGGTCAAGAAATGGAATTGCAGATTTGTTAGCAAAAGAGGGGGTTGATCCCCAACAACTTGTGTGAGCCATCCTACATTTTGGGTGAACTTTTTGGAACACATTTTCCACAGTAATTAAAATCACATATTGTCAGAAAGAAAGAAGGCTGATCATGGAGATACTAATTAACAGTCTGAAATTTGGGAATAATTTTATTTAACCAAATGTTTGACAAGAGGTTCATTAATGGAAGTTTTTGTTCTCAATGCTGTCTTTTCATTGTAATTTCTATGTTTTTTTCCATCACCATTATGGTTTCCTACACTTTTTTTTTTAAAATTATGATTTCAGTTTAATGATAGGTTTAAGTTATTTGATCTACTTTCCAGTATCCTTTTCAAACATCTATTAGTTTTAAAACATGATTTCTGTTTTTTAAGTAAGGGACTGCGAATAGTATGTGTAGATCAAATGTATTACTGCTTGGATTACTTTCAGTGGATCTTTAAGCTCAAAATGGTAAGAGCACTCAAAAGTCTTTTTTGAGGGGATGGTGGTTCGAATCCACCAAGATCCAAGATCCAAGTTCTGTTAATTTTTTTTTTAAATTTCATTTATTGGCGAAATGGCTTCTCTTGTGAAGTTTCTGTAACAAGTGTTGAGATGAGAAATTTGGAGCAACATCAATTATGTCTTTCATATTAATTGTTGTCTCTGAACATATTTGGAGAATGAGTTACGCTCTAGTGAAACACTGAAGGCACCAGCTGTTGGTCATAAAACCAGAGCTGTCCTGAAAGGTTGCACTGCACTAAAAGAACAAATTGATGTAAACTCCAGTAATAGTATTGACTAAGATTTGCTGCTGCATGTTACAAAAACAGAGGCTCCAAGATTACTAAAACATTATTCCTGTCACAAGTAGGTCATACAAATGACCTTCCATTGATGGAAACAAACAAACAGTGCATGAAGCAAATTCAAGTCTTTGATAAACAAGCTAGGATACAATGCATGAAGCACCACAAGAACTAACAAAATAACAACAGCCTCCAAACAACAACGAGAATAGGTGGCACATCTCACAAGGTTGTATTAGTGGCATTTTCACAATCCTCATTCAATTTAAACGAAAATTTAAAAAAAAAAATTTGGATCTTGGTGGATTCGAACCACCATCCTCTCAAAAAATACTTTTGAGTGCTCTTACCATTTTGAGCTTAAAGATCCACTTAAAGTAATTCAAGCAGTAATACATTAGATCAACACATACTATTTGCAGTCGCTTACTTAAAGAAAATAAATCATGTTTTTCATCATAATATACAGAAATGCAGGTCCCATGATTCATTTAGCTATTCTTGAACCAGTCAATCAAATCCTTCGAGCAACCCTTCACCAGTATATGCACAACAGCCAACAATTCTCCAATGTCTGGTTTTATCAATTGCGTCCAAATTTAATACCTGCAAATGCAGTGGGGTATGTCATTGCCACCAAAGGTCACAGGTTTACATGACAAAGTGTGTAGAGAAAAACCATTTACGAGCGAATGCTCCATTACCTTAGCTATATCTTCTGGTTTAAGGGCGCCTGGTATATCCTGCTTGTTTGCAAAAACCAGTAAGGAGGCCCCAGACAATCTCTGCCAGTAAGGAAGATCAAATCTTAAAGAGGATCAAACAACCTAGGAATGATAAAATAAAAACAAAAATGCTCAACTTAGAGATTAAAGTTTCAAGAACTATGACCAAATGAAGTTTATGTACCAAATAGCATAAAATGCATCCAATCTTAGCAGATACAAAATGATTACTCCTTCGATAAACATCAGCTCAGCTAAAAGAACTTCTAAGCTTAAAGGAACACCAGAGCCCGTATTACCTCTTCTTTCAGAAGATTATCAAGCTCCTGTTTGCAATCATCTAGCCGACGAACATCAGAACTATCAACCACCCAAACCAACCCATCTGTTTGCTCAAAATAGTTTCTCCAATAAGATCTTATAGTTTTCTGGCCCCCAATATCCCATATATTAAGTGTGTAACTGAAAAATTTTATAAAGTACTCAGTCTTCCAAGAGTTATTTAAAGATAATCACGATGCACAAAAAGCAATAAAGACAACAATAAATTTTCCCACTGACTTCCTATTTTCAACTTACATTATGCTAAAGATACCAAGGTGCTTAATGATGGAATATCACATTTACAAGCTGGAGGAATGAGCAAAAGGAATTAAGAGAAGGAATTTGTGGAAATTTTGCATCCAAGGGCATGCAGGTGAAAAAGAACACCGGAGATTGAGGAAAATTTTAACGATAAGTTGAAGAAAAACACAAAGTGTAGAACCCTTTTCTTAAAGCTATTCTAATAACATCAAATTCGTTTGTCTTTTACAAAAGAAAAGGTCCAAAGTCAACCATAAAACTAAAAAACTCCCGATGAATGAGATTAGGAAAATAATTGCCACCAAAGAAAGAGAGTAGGAAAAAGCAACTACCTCTGGTAGTTGATGGTCTTGATATTAAAACCAAGTGTGGGGCTAATGACACTTGTATCTTCACCATTTACATGCAGCACAATGGTTGTCTTCCCAGAATTGTCAAGACCCCTGCCAAAACAGTGGCTATAAGATGGAGAAAATGGGGCAGCATTAGGATTAAGGGGGCATAACTTCCATAAGAATGTGCATCTCTTTTTCCTTTTAATCTTTCTGATTATGCTAAGAAGCCCCATGTCACACTATCGTCCTCTAAGCACACCCTAATTTCATGAAAAGTAAACAAGGCTACCATGAGACATTATAATAACAGGTGTATGCGGTACATATTTGCAAACAAATTAAAAAGAGAAGAAAAAGACTAAGCTTGTTTAGAGAAGTTTAGGATCTCAAAAATACTGCAAAGTTATGGTGACCTAAGCTTACAGAAACGAATTGTTACATTAGCAATCCCTCAAAATGTTGGCATCTCCAGAATCCAGAGAACAAACGGAAGCTCATTAGCAATCCCTTACCTTACTGCACTTTGAATTTCGCACTCTCGCGGCGCAGGAGGGCGAGGCCGAGGGAGGGCGAGGCCGAGGGAGGGCGAGGCCGAGGGAGGGCGAGGCCGAGGGAGGGCGAGGCCGAGGGAGGGCGAGGCCGAGGGAGGGCGAGGCCGAGGGAGGGCGAGGCCGAGGGAGGGCGAGGCTGAGGCTGCGGGACGCCAGGGGAGGCCGGTGCGGGAGGCCGACGCCAAGGCCGCAAGACGCCGGGGGAGGCGGGTGCGGGAGGCCGACGCCGAGGCTGTGGGACACCAGGGGAGGCGGGTGTGGGAGGCCGACGCCGAGGCCGCGGGAGGCCGAGGGAGGCTGCGGCGGGAGGCCGAGGGAGGCTGCGGGGGGAGGCCGAGGGAGGCTGCGGCGGGAGGCCGAGGGAGGCTGCGGGGGGAGGCCGAGGGAGGCTGCAGCGGGAGGCCGAGGGAGGCTGCGGGGGGAGGCCGAGGGAGGCTGCAGCAGGAGGACGAGGGAGGCTGCGCCGGGAGGCCGAGGGAGGCTGCGGCGGGTGGCCGAGGCCGTAAGGGAGGCTGAGGCGAGGGCGATATGGGTTGGGGGAGAGGGAGAGGGAAAACGGGGAGAGGGAGAGAGGAAAACGGGGGAGAGGGAGAGGGATTAGGGGGAGAGGGAGAGGATTAGGGGGAGAGGAGAGGGATAGGGGGGGAGAGGGAGAGGGATTACGGGGAGAGGGAGAGGGATTTGGAAGCGAGAGAGTGAGGGAAGAAAAACGGGGTCGAACCGGACCCCGTTTTTTTCTTGTCCAGTCAGCTGCCTACGTGGACAGCCACGTAAGCCATCCACGTAAGCAGTGCGCAATTTATGTCCACTCCCGGAGTGGACATAGCATTACTCTATTTAATATACAAAACAAAATCTTTGTCTATTTTATAAAATAAAAAATTTATTTTTTATATTTTTAAAGGCTTAGATTAACATGTACATGGAATACGTATTGTGCATAAGGTTTAGGGTTTACTCATAATTTTGTACTCAAACTCATTTTTTTAAAGAATGAATAGGGAATGCAGGTGAATTCGACTATGAATATCATTTCTCTCCATATGGGTTTCTACAAAGAACACAAACCATGATGTTTTTTGCGCAGCTCCTCCAATTTTTCGTTTACCAGAAGGATTCACGCTTTTCCAGTCTGTGGCAAGGAAAGAGAGAATTTGAAGCAGATCAGAGACCCATCTTCTCTGTCGGATAATCCCGTGTCAGCGTCCAATTCTGTCTCTCTCCGGTGAATACGAAAACTATGGACACCTCTAGTGCATGACTTCTGGCAGAGGAGAAATGGGAGGAAACACGACATGCCAATGAACACCATTAGAGACCTCACATTAAAATTTCTTATTGCTGAATTGACAGAAAGAAACTGCATGTTAATTACCACTAAATTGGTCCTGCATGACTCCTTTTGAACACACCGAATCTGATACGCCAACTCGTCTGGTATGAGAGGGCTTATCGGCAACACTCTCCGAGTGAGTGTAAACTCCAGAAGTAGAGAAAAGGAAAAGAGAAAAGAGTCGGGAAGGAGAGAAGAATAGAGAAGGAAAAAAGCCGATTGATATTTTTTCTGTTTCAATTCCTGTCTTACATCCCCTTTTGTACCTACGACACACTTCTTTTACAAAACTCTCTAACTAATCAAATGAAAGAAAATATCTCCAACGCAATTGGCGTGGTAGTGCTTCACACGCTTTCGCTGTTGTGGAATTCCCGTTGTTGCCACGTCAAGTTGCTTCACCATATTTTATATTCACTTAACCACTTAGGGGGCCTGCATGATTTGTTTGACACTCGAATGGAGTGGTTATCCTTCTCGTTAACTGCTTCTTTGCCTCCCCTTTTACACTCTTGCCCCGGTTCAATAAGACTTGTTGAATCAATATTGTCTACCCCTTGAAGATTCACCTTGTCCTCAAGATGGAAGTAAGGAAATTGTAGACGAAACTCGTCGACAGGTTCCCATGTGGAATCCTCCGGAGCACTAGCTGTCCATTGAACTAGCACTTGATGAATAGGCTTACCCTCCCTCAAAACTGTTCTAGAAGCACAGATTGCTACCAAACTAATGACAGGTTTATCTGAGCAGTTCTCTAATGGTAATGGAAAAGAAACGTTTTCTGGTGCTCCCTAAAAGGAGTGTAGTGCTGATATGTGCAAGACTTGATGGATCCTGCTTTCTACTGGTAGGCCAAGTCTATAAGTGACGGATCCAATTCTTTCTACGATGGAGAATGGTCCAAAAAACCTCTTTGCAAGTTTTGGAGCAGGACTGAATGCTGCTGAATTTTGTCAGTATGACTGGAGGCGATCCAAAACACGATCACCGACTGCAAATTCTAATTCTCTACGGTGATTGTTAGCTTTCGGGGCCATACGGTTTTGTGCCTGAATGAGGTTTGATTTGAGTATGCGAAGGAGCTCATCACATTTGGTCAAAGCTGTATCTAGAGCTTGAATTATTGTTGATAACCTGGAATCATTGGTTGAATGCGGCCATAAAGTGCTTGGAAGGGCGTCATTTTAATACATACTGCTGTGATATGTGGAGTACCGAAACCCAAGACTCTGGATTGTTGTGGGTGAATGAGCATAGGTACTGCTCTAACCCTCTGTTCACCACTTCGGTCTGGCCGTCCGTTTGTGGTTGGTAGACCATGCTATGCCGCAGTTTGGTGCCACTTAATTCGAACATCTTCTTCCAGAATTTATTGAGGAAGATGGAGTCTTTGTCCGACATCACTGAATTTGGAAACGCATAGAGTTTGACAACCATTTCAACAAATAGGTCTGTTGTCTTGTGAGCTGTAAACCCAGTTGGTAAAGGCCCAAAATGTGTATACTTGATTAGTTGAGCAACAACGACTAAGATGACGGTATAGCTCTTCGAAAATGGTAAGTTGGTGATGAAGTCCATGGTAACATCTTCCCAAACCTATGAAGAAATTGGCAGCAGTTGTAGAAGCCCGGCTGGAGGCTGGGTTGAGTATTTGGTTTGCTAACAAGTAAAACAATTAGCCACTAACTCCTCAACTGCTTTGCGCATTCTTGGCCAATAGAACATAGAAGATAGCCGAGAAAAAGTACGTTGGATGCCAGTATGTCCCGCCAATGGAGAAGAATGAAATTGTGTGAGTAACTGTTTATGAAAGGAGAAAGTACGTTGGAAGAGGACACCATCTTTGACTCAGAAATCAGAGCTTGCAGTCCCTTCTTTGACCTGTTGGTGGAGGTTGATGAGATCAGGGAGATGGGAATTTTCCTCCTTTAGTGTTTGAAGTAAATCGCATGATAGCTGGATCCTGAAATTCAGACAATATTGTCGCCAAGATAGAGGAGACCTCTAGTTCTTCAAAACTCGAGAGAGAGCATCTGTAGCCAAATTCAAACGACCTGGTTTGTATTCAATGTGGGAGGTAAATCGAAGTAGCTTACTCACATAATGTTGTTGTTTAGGAGTTTGAATAACTTGCTGGAATAGTTCTTTTATACTCTTATGACCTGTGTGTATAATGAAGGAGCGACCAAGAAGGTATTGGCCCCATTTCTTTACCACCTCAATAATTGCATATAACTCGATATATGTTGACACTTCTTGAAGTGTTGGGCCTATTTTCTTACTTAAAAAACATATAGGGTGGTTCTCTTGAATTAGAATAGCGACTATGCCAACCTTTGAAGTGTCGGTCTTGACGATGAAATCAATAGGGAAATTGGGAAGGTGGGGGATAGGGGTATTGACCATCAGCTATTTCAGTTGTCCAAAAGCTTGCACCACTAGTGGTGTCATGACGAAAGAATTCTTGCATAGGAGATCTGTAAAGGGTGCTGCTATTGTGGTGTATCATCTGATAAAACGTCGATTGTACTCGGTAAGGCCGAGAAATCTCCTGAGTTGCTTCACTGAGATGGGTAAAGGCAAATTAATCATAACATATATTTTCTCTGGGTCTGCATGAACACCTTGCTGGGTTACTATGTGCCTCAAATAGTTGACTTCTTGCTGACCGAAAGAGCATTTGCTGAGTTTGGCAAAAAACCTGTTTCACTCCAAACAAGTTAGAGTGGCTTCTAAATGTTGAAAATGGTCCTCCAAAGACGTGCTGTAGATCAGTATGTCGTTGAAAAAAACAATGATGAATCGACGTAAATATGGAGCAAACATTTGGTTCATAGCTGCTTGGAAGGTGGAAGGGGAATTCGTCAGGCTGAATGGCATCACGGTGAACTTGTACTGTCCCTCATGGGGTCCTGAAAGTAGTTTTATAGATATCTTTGGGATGGACCCGTATTTGATGGTAGCCCGCCAGTAAGTCAATCTTAGAGAAGAAAGGTAATCCTCCTAGCTCATCCAAAAACTCATCAATGGAGGGTATGGGGAATTTGTCCTTAATTGTGGCAGCGTTCAATGCTCTTTAATCCACACAAAAACGATTTGTGCCATCCTTTTTTTTGTTCTCTAGGAAAATAGGGGAAGAGAATGGACTACGACTTGGTCTTATCATCCCTTGACCAACATCTCGATTTCAGACTTCTGAAAATGTGGGTAACGGTAAGGGCGCACATTGACTCATGTGGAGCCTGTAATGAGGGGTATGCAATGGTCTATCAGGCGATAAGGAGGTAATTGAGTCGGAGGTTGGAACACAATGTTGTGTCGTCTCAAAACATCTAATAAGGGGGCTGGCAAGTGAGAAGGAAATGTTGTATCTAGTGAGGCAGGGGAGTCATCTGGAGTATTCGTGATCTCTGTACGAATGAGGTATAGGCTATGGCAGTTGGAATGATTAAGCAAGCCATTGAGACTATAGAGGGAGACGAGCTGTAAGGACGAGTTTGCAGTGCCACGGAGAGTAATTTGCTTTCCTTTCCAAGTGAATTCCATTGCTGGTGTCTCATAATCATGTACTACCTTGTGGAGTTGATGCAGCCATTGAAAACCCAGTATGACATCTGGACCTCTATTGGTAATATGAATAAATCGACATCAAACTGATGTCCTTGAAGGCGTAATGGTACCTGTGGACAGAACAAAGAGCACAACAGAAAGTCTCCATTTCCCACATAAACTCTAAATTTAGGAGTGGCCATTGTATGGAAATCAAGAGCTTCAACAATAGATGGCTTAATGAAATTATCTGTACTACCGCTATCTATTAAAATAGAGAAATTTCGGTGGTTTACTTCACCTAGAAGCTGTAAAGAACATTGAGTGGGTTGGCCAGATAAGGCGTGTAAACTAGAGATGTCACCTGCCTCTACCTCTTCAAGTTGGTCAAAGTCATTGTTGATCTCACTATCACCAGCAACATCATTGTCTGTGCCCAGGAGAAGCAAATACTTGCTACGACAATGGTGATTGGGGCCAAAATTTTGGTCATAGTTGTAGCAAAAGCCCTTTTTCTCGTTTTTCATTGAGTTCGGCCAGGGATAACCAGCGGATTGGTAGAGTTGGGGTTAGCAACAATGGTGGTTGTTTGGGAGTGGACTGTCAGGCCCGAGGTGCTGTTGAGGAGGGCATAGAACTTGGGGCAGCAGAAGGGGAATTTGCATTAGGAGGCCATTTTAACCAAGAGCGTGGGACAGACTTCGAGTCTTCTGATTGAGCGTCATATGGTCGTGCCATGGCAAAGGCTTCCATTAAAGTAGAAGGCCAAGAGAACAATAGTTCATGACGTAATTCAGGTTTCAATCCCGTGGTAAAGAAACTGATGAACAAGGGTTCTGAAATGCCCGTCACCTTGTTCATGAGTTCTTCACATTCAATTTGAAACTCAACCAATGAATTTCGTTGAACTAATTTTGAAAGATTACATTGGTGATCTTCGTAAACAGAAGGTCCAAAGCGCTGACAAATCTGAGTTAAGAAGTCTCTCCAAGTGGTGATTAATTGGTTGGCTTTCATCCATTGATACCATGAAGCAGCCCGTCCGTTCATGTAGAATGCTGCAAAATGTAGAGCATTGAATCCGGTGTGCGGTGGAAATCGAAAAATTCCTCAATGCAGAAAATTGAATCGTGAGGGTCAGATCCGTCAAATGGGGGAACATCCATTTTCATTGAACTAAAAATGGAGTTCTGGTCTGGTCCTCCAATAGCTGCTGGGGTTTGAAATTGGGCGTGCTCTGTTTGTGCAACTGATAGAGCAGGCGGGCCATTAATTTGGGAACGGAGGTCGACGGTGGTCATATGCTGCTGTAGAGTCCGATGGATAGAGAGAGCCTGAGCATTGAACTTGTTCTGGATAGTCTCCAATTGATGTTGCAGAGCGAGGACTACTGCAAGGATGTCCGACTCCGTCATGTGAAATCTGAAGAAAAAATAATCAATGAAAACACCAATTGATACGCCAACTCGTCTGGTACGAGAGGGCTTATTGGCAACACTCTCCGAGTGAGTGTAAACTCCAGAAGTACAGAAAAGGGAAAGAGAAAAGAGTTGGGAAGGAGAGAAGAATAGAGAAGGAAAAAAAGCCAATTGAAATTTCTTCTGTTTCAATTCCTGTCTTACATCTCCTTCTATACCTATGACTCACTTCTTTTACAAAACTCTCTAACTACTCATTCGAAATGAAAATATCTCCAACACAATTGGCATGGTAGTGCTTCACGCCCTTCTGCAGTTGTGGAATTCCCGTTGTTGCCACATCAACTTGCTTCACCCTGTTTTATATTCACTTAACCACTTAGGGGGCCTGCGTGTTCTGTTTGACACTCGAATGGAGTGGTTATCCTTCTAGTTAACTGCTTCATTGCCTCCCCTGTTACTCTCTTGCCCCGGTTCAATAAGACTTGTCATATCAGAATCAGATGGAAATTTATTATAAATTGATGATCAATATAAGTTCAAAGCGTAGAGAAGGTGCTGCTCTTGACTATTAGACAAAGCAAAATATTATTATAATAACAGCATGCATTCTTGATTGAAGTTGAAAATCTTTCCCACTTTGCTTTCGTTGTTAGTGAAAAGAAAATCATGGTTGAACTTTGACTTCGTTGTTCTTAAAAAAGAGATTTTCCTACTTAGTAATTTTTTTTATCATGAGCATCGTTAATCAATTGCACCGAATGAAAATATGGCATTTGAATAACACATTGTATAATTTCAATGACGAGAAGGTGGCGATATTTTAAACGATCAAAAAAGACTCATCAGATCAAGGAAAGAACCAAGTTGCTACAAATTGCAAAATCATGGTCAAGAGTACGACTCTTCTTGGGCACTTTATCATTGTTATATATATTATATTGGTTCTTGAAGGCAGTGTCATCAATTTCTCCAGAATATGAGTAGATAAATGCAAGTTTCTTCTCCGACTCCGCGTGTTCAAAGCTGTGAGTTCCGAGTACCAGTGGGATGCGTCTTCTCTGCAGTCTCCTCGCTAATTAATTAATTTGTTCTGTCTGCAACAAGGACCATTTCTCTCCAAGGTGAAATCGCCCCCGAGGAACAGACCCATAAAAGACTTCCTATCAGGCATCTATAAATCAACATGGTGGAGTCTACCAAATCTCAGTGTGAAATTAAAGAGCACAAGGCATGAGGTTCTTCAAGCTGCTCCTCCATTTTTGCCTCCTCTTCTTACTCTTCTCTCTGGCTACTCCCCTCAGGTATGTTTGGTTTTGATCTCTCTGAACGATGCTAATTAATTTGCTCAGTTCATGGAATAATTCAGTCTCTGCCATGGCCAGGACGATGAGATCACTCGAGCAGATTTCCCCATCTGGTGAGTCGTCGTCGCAGCTATTCCCTCCGCCCCCTGCGCCGAGGCCACCGCCTCCGGCGGGACGATTTCCGCCGATGGGATCACGAAGTCCTCCGCCTCCTGTAGCACCAGGGGGGCCGATACAATAAATAGCACTTTTCCCGACTCTGGAGAATCCTCTCGTAACACACGCATCATTCTTTGGTGTTTTCAGCTTTTATGGAAGATTTAATGCAGTCTACTCAGATTCACTGAATTGGTTATCCCAAAAAAATGGATAAGTTCTTGAGTTCTTCTGCCAGCTATGTGTGTAAGTTAATTTGAAGTTTGAACATCATGTTTGTCGGTATTATCGGTAGAGTACTGCTGTACCTATGCGAAGTACTCATCTGATGTACAAGTCAATCTGAAACAATTAAAATAATATTTTTTTTTATAAAATCTTAAATCCTAACAGGGGTTAGTCGAAAGTAAAATGATAGACATCAAAGTCCCTCACTTATTCCACTTTCTCCTGTAACTACTCTTTCCCAAACGCCCTGAAACTCTCAATTCTAGCTCCTTAAAATTAGGAGAGAAATCAGTCTCCCTCGATGTGTAAATTGGAAGGCCATATGAGAATTCATTGTCTCGCTCCAACATGTAAAATTTTCAGATCCCTCTAATTGTTTCTCCCGAAAGAGTACTGCTTCCGGCCGGTGAGAAAAGCCCAACGCGAAATGAAAATCAGGAACCTGAAGATGCCAAAACGCCTGAACATTTGGATCCGATGGAGACCTGCACTTGAACCCTAAGTTTGGGGACCAACACCCTGGAGGTCAACCGGGAGAGGTTTACGAACGGGGTCACAGACACATGCCAGCTCCCACTCTGCCAGCACTTTTCTCCTTCTGCGTTTCCCTTTCTTCTTCTTTTTCATTCTCCTTTCGCAGTCTCATCCCCTCATTTTCTCTCTCCTTCCACTTTTCCCACTCTTCCACCTCATCTTGCTCCTGCTTTTCTGTCAATTCCTCTCTTTGAGTAGTTAAAAAGTAATTTAGCTCGCCGTGAAAAGTAGAAATTTCTTCTTGTCCCTCTCCATCTATTCGTCGGGTGCCGCAGCAGACAGATAATTTAATTTCTCTCTCCTACTGCTTTTCCTCTCTTCTACGTACGCACTCTACTTTATCGATTAATTTCTCTCTCCTACTGCTTTTCCTTCTCTTCTACGTACGCACTCTACTTTATCGATTAATTTCTCTCGTATTAATTAATCTGCTTGATTAATGTTGTGCTGCTTCTCTTCCGGCAGCCAGCGATCTGAACCACGGAGAAACAATGTTGTATAATATAGAAATAAAATAAGCAAGACTGAAAACAGGCCTGAATCTCGATCGATTATTAAAAACTCAGTTATTTAGCGACTCTGGGCAAGACTGGACAATTCTAACTATACAATAACAAAGAGTAATGCTAGTTGTACTTATGTACAATACCTATCCCACTATAACCATCTAATCCCTTAAAAATATAAAAAACATATTTTTATTTTATAAAAGAGTAATATTAGTTGTACCTAGGCCGCAATACCTATCCAATATACCTAATGTAACCAGCCAATAGGAAAAATTAAGGAAAAATTAAAAAATAATAAAATATTTTTTATATTTTAAAATCCTAAATTCTAGAAGATAAACCCTAAGTAACTATGTTCTGAATTGATTGGTTACATCATATACGTCAAATATGTACTATGCATAGGTGCAACTAGCATTTTCCTTTCCAAAGTCCTATATTCTAAAGGATAAACCCTTGGCATAAGTGGTTTGGATTGACTTGTACGTGGGATGGGTATTGTGCAATAGGTACAGCTAGCATTTTCCAAAACGAGTAATGCTAGCTACACCTAGGCCACAATACCTATCTGACGTACCAGCTAATCAAATAACTAAAAAAATAAAAAAATTTTTTTTTTAATAAAATCCTAAATTCCAAATGATAATACATAAGCAAATGTGCTTTTGATTGGATGGTACGTAAAATAGGTACTACATATAGGAACAGCTAGCAGTTTCTTAAAAAAATGATATTAGTAATTTGAGTAATGTTAGTTGCACCTAGGCCGCAATACTTATCCGACATACATGACATAACCAGTCAATAGAAAAAAATTTGAAAATATAAAAATATTTTTATTTCACAAAATCCTAATTCTAAAGGATAAACCGTAGGTAACTGTGTTTTGGATTGGCTAGTTACGTTATGTACGTCAGATAGGTATTGTGCATAGGTGCAACTAGCATTTTCCTAGTAATTTTATTCTGAGGTTTACATCGTGACGTGGGAACGTAGGTAGCGGTCCAGCAAAGAGATAATTTTGGGTTTAGGGTTTACAATAGTATAAGAAGATAATATTTTATTACCGAGTTTATCTCTTTCTGGACTGCAACGTGGACGCCACATCAAGATGTAAACTCATTCAGTAATACTCCATAGTACTCATATCACCACTCAGAATGATAAACCCTAGGCAATAGCGTTTCAGATTAGCTACTACATCGGATGGGTATTGTGTAGGGGTGAAGCAAGAATTTTTAGGTATATAAAATACCGTTAGTTCTTTAATTTTTGCCTGTGACACCGATAATGAGGCCTCATTAAAGACTCATATAGCCAATCAAATAGCGTTTTCATCAATCTATCAAAACAAATGAGATCGGAACCTCACAAATTAATTGTATATAATTGATGTTAAAAGAGCAATTAACATCTCCATTATAATAAGCTTATTATGATAAAGGAAGATACAGTTAAGTTTCCTTTGGCAATTGACTTTTTCTCCTTAGTCATATATTGTCTTTTCTTCAGCTAGAAAAGTGAGGAGATAAGCGCATGCATGTTTCCTCTCCACAGAGGCGCAGACCCATATATAGACATCTAAAGGATAAACGTTAATCCTAGGCATGCATCAGTAGTTTAGATTGACTGGTATGTGTATTGTGCAATAGGTGCAAATAGCATTTTCCTTTGTTAAATTGCAGTATAAAGCTGGGTACTTGAGCTGTTTCATGATCTATAACATAATTAGTACTGAAATTACAACTAACTATTCAAAAATACTATATATCATGTATCATGCATATATATGTTTCACCTTAACTAAACCAATACAACTCCACTATGTGTAACCCTTTAGGGGATAAAAGAAATTGCTTCTACTTACTCTGTTAGCTTTGATTAAAAAATACTAGTCCCAGCATGTTTAAGAGTTCATGCAGCTAATGAGTAGTTAGAGTAAATTCAAATCCTTTAGGGGATAAAAAATTGCTTCTACTTACTCTGTTAGCTTTAATCAAAGTACTAGTAGTGGGGCGATAGCATCGCTTGGTACTTTGAGTAAGTACAAACCCTGTATGCAGATAATGTGATTGATAGTTACCGAAGCTGGCATAGGGTGTGACCGAAGCTGTGTATATGCCTTATTCGCTTTCTCAACAAGTACAAATCCAGTAAATTAAGCTCTGCTGCGATTTGTAGTGACCGAAGCAGGCAATATATGTTCTCCTAACTTAGTCCTTTTTCGCTTTCTCAACAAGTACTAATCCAGTATTATGTTCTGCATCGATTAGTAGTGACCGAAGCAGGCATTGGGTGTGACCGAAGCAGGCATTGGGTGTGACCGAAGCTGGGTTGTTTTATAGTAGGCTAAGGTTTACCTGGTGGAGAGTTTTTCCTGGTGGAGAGTTTTTCCTGGTGGAGAATTTTTCCTAGTAGAGAATTTTGCGTTTTAACTATCACTTTTAGCAGTGGGCTTACACTTCTCCAGCGTCTTGAACCCAACCCGTAAAAGTGGGGGCAGGGCTAAAATCAGTGATTGATTGGCTGAACTTGACTCAAAATTACGTGTTAAAATATTTCATCTTCTCTAATCTGTAACAATCTGAGTGCAAAATAAATCTGCTAGGATCTTACATCGACCTCCACGAAACTACATAGAGATTGTACAGAAACTGAGAAATAGAAACAAACCCATCAAAGACAGTACTACAAATACATAATAGCCTGCACGACCAACAAGAACGTAGGTAGAATCAGAGCATGCACAGGTCAATCAAATCAACGGCCTACGTACAGATCGTAACTACTGATGTATACTTTCTTGCCACTCGATCGTATTCAATGTTTTCCTCCAGTAGGTGCAACAAAGGAACGTATTGTATCTTTGTTCCCGCAGGCGCCGCTCGGCCTCAGAGCTCTCTCCTAAGCTCAGCATCAGCAGGTGGCAAGATCCGGGAATGCCGAACAGCTAGAAAAATTATTATATCTACAATATACAGGATTTATAAACAATTAAATAGATACAAATTAGATACAATTATATGAGAAATACTAGTTAGGAACTCCCAGAATGTCATGAGAGCAAGTAGAAGAGCAACTGAACGAACATGGAAGACCGTGGACTCCCTATTCCAGACTTTGGCGGCACTCGTCCGGCTAGGAGCTTTCTCCGTAGCTCTACAGCCTGAGGTGACAAGGTCCTGCAATATTGCCGAGGAGCATGACATGTTACTCAGCCCGTCCACGTTATTACACAAAATTTATAAACAAATATTACAAATTATAGTTATAGTCATATGGTCCTATTTAAGCTCATAAATAGAGAGGGATGTGGATGAGATGCGGACACCCAAGTGTGCACATAGCGTTACTCATAAATTAAAGAGTAATGCTATATGCACTTTCGAAGTGCTGGTCCTCAGCCACATTATTACGTGGATGGCTTATGTGGCCATCGACGTAATATGCTGCATCAGCATCCAAGACCGGCCCTCTTCAGTCTCCCCTGCCCCTCTTCCGACCCGCCCTCTCCCTCCCTTTCCCTCCCTCTCCCTCCCTCTCCCTCCCTCTCCCTCCCTCTTCCTCCCTCTTCCTCCAGTCCGCCCTCTTCCTCCCGTCGGCCCTCTTCCTCCCGTCCGCCCTCTCCCTCCCTCTTCCTCCCGTCCGCTCTCTCACTCCCTCTTCCTCCCGTCCGCTCTCTCACTCCCTCTTCCTCCCGTCCGCCCTCTCACACAAAGAACAGCGAGGCGTGCCGAGATCGTGGGGAAGAAGAAGCTCGTCGTCTGTGTGGTCGCGCTCGAGGTCGCGGACGCGGCATTTCGAACAAGCGTCGCCGACCCCTCTCGGTCCCGACGGCGAAGCCGTCACGTCCGAGGTCTCCCTCTACGGCGACGTCGTCCTCTGTTACGTCAGTCACCGGGACCCCAACGACCGTTCGTCCTCCTTCCTCCCCGGATTCGAACCCATCGACCCGCAACCTCTGGACTTCGGCCTCCGCCGCCTCGACCACGCGGTGGGCAACGTCCCAGAGCTCGCCACGGCGGTGGCATACCTGAAGAACTTCACGGGGTTCTACGAGTTCGCTGAGTTCACGGCGGAGGACATGGGGACTGCTGAGTCGGGGCTCAAATCGGTGGTGCTGGCCAACAACTATGAGATGTGCGGGAGAGAGAGGGCGGGCGGGAGAGAGAGGGCGGGCGGGAGGGAGAGGGCAAGTAGGAGGGATTCACCGTAGAGATCGCCAGTGGGAGAGAGGGAGGAGGGCGGGCGAGAGAGGAATTTTGGAGGAGACCGAATGCTTCATCAGCTTCTAACGTGGATGGCCACGTAAGCGCCTTCCACGTCAGAACGTGGCCGACGGCATCCACTCGCAGAGTGGCTATAACATTACTCTAAATTAAATAAGTAGAAGCTTCTTGATTCTGGAGAATCATCACGTAACATATTATACCATGGTGTTCTTACATTTTTGTTTCTACTAAAATTATAAAGCAATTTTACTCAGTTCCATTAATGTATATATATTTTAGTGAATAGTTTAGTTACAGTGTAACATAATAAATAAATTAGAACCCATTCTCAAGCAGAAAGCATTTTCCTTCAACTCCATCCCTACATCCATTGCACTAGACCCATTTTGCACTGGTTACTATAAGGCTCTCTTGGGGGCAAAAATTTCAATTAAAGAGTTGCTATTTGGAAAATAAAGTGTTCTAAAAGAGCTCTAAAAGGAATTTTTTGGTACTCTTTCAAAGAACTTTTCAAGGTGTTCTTTGTCAAAGAATTTAACCAAACGTTGCCTAAAGATAGGCAAATTCTACAAACTATGTATAATTACAAAAAGAGTAATGCTATATACACTTTACTGTTCATGCACTTTGTACACTTCCCCCTCACTGTAGCGGTGGGACATTTAAATATTCCTAGTGTGGGTCTAACCACTACAGTAGGGGGAAGTGTACAAAGTGCTTCCACAATAAGTGTGTATAGCCTTTTTCTTACAAAAATAGACAAGTTAGCTTTAAAAGGAAGATATACCTCCAGTGACATCCGACAGAGAAGAATAAGATGAGAAAACACAAACGAATATTCAGCGCCAATAGAGAAGATTTTGGTAAGCTCTTTTCCAAGTGTCGTTGGATAATAAATTTCTTTTGATACGAGAAGATTTCAGGGTTCTGGAAGAGCTTCAAAAGAAAACTTCTCCAAAAAAGACTCTTTCAAAGAGATAATACATCAAATAGTCCTTTTATCAAAGAATTTAATTAAATGTAGCCGAATGTTTTTGTAAAGCTGCGTTTTATTATCAGAAAAACAGGTAAAGGTCATTTCACATATGATTAATCCATTTACCCATTTATGTAAGAGTAATTAATTAAAATATTACATTTGATTTATGTATATGTGTGATAAAAGCCTAAAACAATATTCAAGTCTCTTTTTCTACGAAATTTGTTGTACATTAGAATGTCATTATTTCTTAAGTTTATTTGTGTTTATTTTTAAGGTTTTTAAAGTTCGTAATTTTTTTTATTATTTCACCTTCTGGTTATTACTCGTTCTATAGATTGATAAACAGACTATAAAGGTGTACATGGTATAATTCACCTAGCGGGACACCTAATTTCCAAAAGTACGGAAGCTGAACCAGATCAGATGGGACGATTTTTGGCGCAGGTGTGAAGAGGTTGAAATTACTAACTTGATTTAAGAAATGAATTATTAATGAGTAAAAGGACTTGAAAATTTTGTTGCAATAACACGGGGAGTCTAACACGCGTGGAGAAATTTCAGTCTTGATTGAAGATGGAAATTTCATGCTCTTATCTTTATTGCAAGGGAGGGAAGAAGCGGAGGAACGGAGATCAATTAATGATGTGTTTATTTCTTTCCAAAGACTGTACGTACTCTGAGTGAGTGAGGGTATATAAGTCAGTTCAGCTTGAGTCAATTAAACCATTCAAGTTGCACCTTACTTAAGTCGCACGGACACAGTTGAAGACCATTTGGTTGGTGGAATTGAGATCCATTAATGATGTGTATATTTTACGTTTTATACAATGCCTTAAGGAATTGAAGATAAGTTTTAATAAAAAATTGGTTAATTTTTTTTAGATCATTTTCTTTCAGATTTTAATTAGGCGGAGTACCCCCTAGCTTTTAGTAAATAAAATTAGATCATATTGACCGACCCACCCAAGCATAGAAAGTTTAAGTGATATTTTAAAAATTTTCTCAACAATGTCACTAAGTATTTTTGAAAAGTTTTCTCAACGATGTCACTTAAATATATACTATTTTCGAAACTATTATTTAATAAACCCTTTTTTATGTGTAAATATTTGTTTGTAGAAGATAGTTGTTTATTTCTTTGAACCTGATTACGAAAGAACACTAGCAAAGAGAAATTTATTATAAACTGTTAAACAAATCACGATAGAATTAACACCAAAGAGAAATATACACTAGTAAAAATCCGATTTTTAATGGGGGTTGCAAAACCCCCCTTAAAGTGATTAAAACCGCCGGTAATACTTTTCCTAGCGGTTTTCGTACAGCCGGCAATAATTACGTCGACAAAAGTATTGCTGATACATTTCCTGGCAGTTTTAACTACCGACATAGAATTTATTTTTAGCGGCAAAAATAAAACTGCCGGCAAAAAATAACATTTTCCCAGGCGGTTTTACTTAACTGCCAGTAAATATTTTTAATGGAAAAAATGACAATTTTTAATGGCAGTTTTAAAAACCACCATTAAAAATTCAACACTTTTTAATGGCAGGTTTAGAAAACACCTTTAAAAATACATCTATTTTTAATGGCAGTTTTAAAAACCACCATTAAAATGCAGAATTTTTAATGGCTGCATTTTTAATGGTGGTTTTGAAAATCGCCAATCAAGTGTTTTTATTGATTTTAATGGCGGTTTTTAAAACCGCTAGCAAAAGTTTTTTTGCAAAAAAAAATATACGTGCTTCTTGAAATCTGTTCTCTTGTCTACTCATGACAACTTTTAAAACTACTAGTAACAGACAATTAAAATAGAATCCACAATCAATAATTACAGTAGATCATCTACATTTGCACTATATCTAAATTAGAATAAAAAACTACATTGTGAGTGAAAATTGCTGTTTTACAAAAGTGAAATAAAAAACGTCCTAACAAAAAAAACCGCCACCGTCCTCAGTGCTCTATCTACATTAAACATCTTCAAGTATGAGTTAGCTAGGGGGTTATCCCGTCTACATGTCGTGTTTCATCTATGAAAAAGTGACAAATAGTAAATAAGCGAAACTATGTATAAAATGGTAATTCTAACAGCACCTAGCAAGAACCAACAATGAAGTTCAAGTAATAGATAATAAAAGAGATAGATGAAAAACCTTGTAAATCTTGTAACAATACCTAACACGAACCAACGGTGAAGTAAAACATTCCACTAGAAAGTTGATACACAGTACAATACTTCCTCTCAACATGACTTTCAGACACTGACTACTACCCACTAGAAAAGAAAACAAAGTTAAGAGGTTTTCAGAATTAAATGAAATATCTATCCAGTGACAGAGTAAATTAGTCATCTGAGCTTCAGCTTGATACCTGCCATAAAGCTCCCAGGAAGAAGATCTAAGTAAGATGAACCAGCCAGCTGCCATATAGAGCCTGGAATTGGGATAGCGTTCCTTTACAAAGTGTTTCCCGAGTCCCTCGATCTGTAGTGTACCTACAATCAATTTACACATAGAGAACTGAATTGATCCTGGCAAAGAATGGGATTGCTTCCAAAAGCATATTTTTAAGGAATGTGTGAGGTGAAAGAAAGAAGTTCAATCAAAACTCCCTAAATGATTCTGTTGGGAGATCAAACATTCACCATGATGCATGGCAGGATTAAAGAGGAGGAGACTTAGATCCAAATACAGAATAACATTTTAAGGTCCTTAATTAATTCCTTGTTAATGATTGCTTAGGCTTTCTTTTATCTTTGCCCGTTACAGCTGTAGACTGCATTTATTTGTGTCCTATAAAAACTAGGCCTGATAGAGTTTATGATTCTTAAACCATTTTGCTTCAACAGCCATATTTTTCTATAAGCATGCCAAGGTCTCATCAATAACTTGATTGAGTAGATGGAGAAAGTAAGACTAGTTTTTCATTATATAGACACTATGAAAGTCCATAAATGGAAATAGGCTAAATTAACCCATAAGTAAGCTCTAGTGAGTAGGAAACTTGCTTAATGTAAAATTAGTATTAGTAGTAAGTTGAAAAAAAAGAAGATATTTCTTTTATGTATGATTGTAACACCTGCTAGCTGATGTACGTCATAGTTGGGCTGTACATTCCTCAAGTGTCAAATCTGATGTTGTACCTGCTTGTTCAAATTAGACCTCAATTTCGGTACAATGAAAAGCATATCCACTTTAATAACATAAGAAAGCATATCCCAAAGATACTTAAGTTTATCTTTGGGAGCAATCCCTCATATCTTAACCTAAGAAAGCGTCATACATTAAAAAGCAAATTACCAAGTAATTTCTCGACTGGGGCTCAATTATATTCATAAAGAAACCTTAATTAAACAGCAACTTCTAAGAGTAGCATTGAAACTACTGACTACGAAGGCACCAAATAGGAAAAATAATTTGAAGAATATAAAACCTTACGAGGATCAAATTGATACAAATGCAAGAACCATGACTAATCCAATTTGCATAGCAACAGGATAACCTCAACCCCAGAAACACCAAAAATAATCAGTGGTAAAACTGACCATAAAGAGATGACAACAAGATTGATAATTAAAATGAAAACAAGATCAGCTGATTAGAAACTCTTATAATTAGAATATGTTTTGAATTTTACCAGATGATGTAAGGTCACAAGACTCTAGGAACTCCTTGAGGAGTTGCTGGTAAAACTCTGAGTCATCGACAAATTCAGGATCTCCAACCCCATCTTCTCCCTGCAATCAAATGCAAAATAGTTATAACTTAAAACGATGACAACATCGATAACCAATTGGTACTTTTAGGGATATCCAACTCAAATAGAACCCCAACAACACAGTTTCATTCTCTCTAGCGTATTTCACTACCACATGGAAGCCTTTTTGTTGTTACAAAAGTAGTGTAAGAGGCAAAATATGAACAAATGAAATAGATGTATCAGCGATACCTCTTCCTTCACATTTACAGTCTCCTTGGTAGCCTACAACGTAATAGTGAACTCATTAGAACAACTATTAACTGAAAATTCATTCTCCAGAATGAAAGCAAGAAGAAATTGTAGAATGTACTTCCCCAAAAGAAAACTAATCCTAAGATACATGTTCCAAGAAGAAAGTACAGAACTTACTTCCAAAAGAATACCAATAGAAGACCTCCTCAGCTGCATCCTTTGAATCATTCTACTTGGGTCTCGCATCATTGCAGCTACTTGGACGCTGATGTTCTGCACTACCACAGATAAACTATCATGAACCATAATACGTGACATGAATGACAATCCTAGAAACACATGTTATATAGGCCTCAATAACTCCAGCTTGTTCAAACCTGGTTAAAAGCGTGTCATTTGCCTTTGAGAGCAGCTGCACCTGTTGTCACTTGTGTCTTTCTATGCCACTTGTCAATCGAGCTGTTCCTGAATGGAGCTATTCTGCAAATGCATACAGAATTAACAAAGCCAAAAGTGTAAAAAGATTGCCTTCATTACAAGAGCAGCATGAAACATACCATACTTGACTATAACTAAAATAAACATCAAAATCCAGATTGCAAGGAGCAGACTAAACAGTTTATATAGAGGATATGATTTGCTACATCAAACAGAGCCAGAATAAGATTAAAAAAGTTATCACAAACAACTGGGAGGAGGCCCTCTACTCTTGAAACCATGTGGCTGAAAAATAAATATGGATAATTTTCTGTCAGCTTGCAAGACTTGTTTCTGGAACACATTCAAATATTGCAGTCCATAATCAAGTAAGCCCAGTTGTACACTTAATGATTTTATTAGCCAGGAAACATTTCTGTCACAATAACTGGTAGCGTCAAGCAAAGTACCTTCTGTTCATCCTATGAACATGCAACCACGTTTCATCAATTTCTAAATTTGCAGCATCGGATGCATCTTCATTCTTTCCAGATTCCCCGCGTTTCCCTTGATAAGCATAAGATTCAGCAGTCAGGTCCTCTTCTCAAATTAGAAGTTCATCACAAGTACCGGAGAGAAGAAAAGAAAAGGCAAACACACATTAAACCGGTGACAACGACGAATCGATGATCTGTTGCGCGCGCGTCACACAGGATCAGAAGCTAGCTGAGTTCTTAAAAATGGTGAGAGGGAAGACTCAGATGAGGTGGATAGAGAACGCGACGAGCAGGCAAGTCACCTTCTCCAAACGCCGCAATGGACTGCTCAAGAAAGCTTTCGAGGTCTCCGTGTTGTGCGACGCCGAGGACGGACTCATCGTCTTCTCACCGAGGGGAAAGCTTTACGAATTCACCAGCTCCAGGTGTGAGGTTCTTGATTCTTGTTCAAATCGTTTTTCCTGCGTGTTAGGATGGCGACTCACGACAGAGACGATTCCAGTGATCAGGGACTTCGCGCGGGACTGAAATACACGCGGGAGGGCGAGCGAAATATTTGATGAAACCGGAAACCCCCGGGGAAACATTCTATTCCGAGGGTTTTAATCAAAACCGCCATTATAATTTTATTTATGCCAGCTGTTTAAGACAGAAACCCCATTAAAAAACGTTTATTAAAAAAAGCCAGTTACTCTGCTATTAACCGGCAGAAACCCGCCAGGCAGTTTTACTGGTGGTTTTGAGTAAAACCGCCAATAAATCATTATTCACTGGCGGTTTTACCAAAACCACCAGTAAATCGCTAATTCACCGGTGGTTTTACCAAAAACCGCCAGTAAATCGTTAATTCACTGGCGGTTTTACCAAAAAATGTCAATAAATCATTAATTTACAGGCGGTTTTACCAAAAACCGCCAGTAAATCGTTAATTCACTTGCGGTTTTACCAAAAACTGCCAGTAAATCATTACTTTAGAGGCGGTTTTACCAAAAACTGCCATTACAGTATATTTTACCGGCGGTTATGCGGAAAACCGCCAGTAAAATGCTTTTTCACTGGCTGTTTTACTCTGAACCGCCAGTAAAAGGCTTTTTCACTAGCCGTTTTACTCTAAACCGCCAGTAAATAGGTTTTAATGGCGGTTAATCTCAATTTCTTCTAAAACTGGGGGTTTTCCGTATAACCGCCAGCAAAACGTATTTCTGCCGGCGGTTTTGTTTGAAAACCCCCATTAAAAACTGTATTTCTACTAGTGATATAATATTTATCGATTGTACGTAATGCAATCTTGACTTGTAAGGGCTGATAGTTTGTTCAAGTAATACTCCAGATATTAGTCCTGGAGGTGCAACAGGCGACCGTGGATCCCCTATTTAAGACTTTGGCGGCACTCAGCCGGCTTGGAGCTTTCTCTGTGGCTCTACAGCCGGAGGTGACAAGGTCCTGTAATATTGCCGAGAAGCTAGCTATAAATGTTACTCGGCTCGTCCATGATATTAGACAAAATTTATAAACAAATATGTCGAATTATAGTTATTGTCATATGGTCCTAAGTGAGCTCATAGTTTATAAACGATATCAGGAAGCGAGACATATTGTATTTAAGATCTGAAAGAACGTAAACAGAAAATAGTACTGATTCTTGACGATGGAAGATTAATTACATACCTGACTTCCGACAAAGAAGAGCACTGATTCTCTTTTCCCAGATTTCTCGGCGCTCAGCAGCAGGAGGCGACGGGCCATGCCCAACAGTTGAAAATGTTACTTAACTATCCACGATAAACAACATTCATGCATAAACAAATCATATTTAAGAATTGGGTATAGTTAGTTAGCTAGATGCTCATAAACTCATAACTTTTTAAACGACGTACGTAAAAAATTGGAGTTTTGATATTGAGAGTTGGAAATCTTTCAACTTTTTGATTTCGTCGTTCATGCAAAAATTCTTTTCTACTCTGAGCGCCGGTCATCTTGTGATGAGTCTTACGCATCCTTAGTATGATCAAAATAGACTTAATATGAAGTCTAGGAAAGGAGCAAACTGCAACAAGGAAACCTCTTCTCAGTTTCCTAATTAATTTGGATTGCTACCAGCTGCGGCGACTGAGGGGCAGACCCTTAAACGAATTCTCTTTCAGGAATCTATAAAAATTCTACATTTTTTGCTATAAACCAAATCTCAGTGTGAGAAAAGCAGGATCAAATAATGAGGTTCTTTGCACAGCTCCTCCATTTTAGCCTCCTCTTCTTACTCTTCTCTCTGGCTACTCCCCTCAGGTATGCTTGGGTGTTATAAATGTAGTATTTGAATGATCAAAATAGAATTAATATGAAGTCTAGGAAAGGAGCAAACTGCAACAAGTAAGCCTCTTCTCATTTTCCTAATTAATTTGGATTGCGACCACCTGCGGCGACGACCATTTCTCTCTGAGGAGACATCGCCGGAAACCTCTTCTCTTTTTCCTAATTAATTTAAATTGCTACCTGCGGCTACTGAGGCTCAGACCCGTAGACGACTTCCCATTCAGGGATCAATAAATCAACATTTTGTTTTCTACCAAATCTCTGTGCGAGAAAAGCAGGATCAAATTATGAGGTGCTTTGCGCAGCTCCTCCATATCTGCCTCCTCTTCTCACTCTTCTCTTTGGCTAGCTACTCCCCACAGGTAACTCTTCGTAATGTGTTCGTATGTATCTCTGATTCACATTTACTTTCTAAAACAGTTTCTTTACAAGAGATTGGATTTTTCCTTTTAATTTGCTCTGTTCATCGAATAATTTTTACTATGTCTATGGCAGGATGAGAACGGTCGAGCAAATTTCTCCATCTGTCCGGTCGTCGCAGCAGGCGAAGGGACGATTTTCCCCTTGGGGATCATCACTCATCCATCCGCCACCGCCACCTATAGCACCAACAGGGCCGATAATTCGATGAATAAAAACAGCTTTCTGATTCCTGAGAATCCTCACTGTAAGATGTGTTCTTTAGTTACGCTTCAGTTGAAGATTTAAGGCAACTTTTCTTAGTTCAAATGTATTTTGCGGCTGGTTTTACTGACATTGTAACATGCGTTTGGGAAATAAACTATTTGGCTATACGAAGAGAGAGAGAGAGAGAGAGAGAGAGAGAGAGAGAGAGAGAGAGAGAGAGAGAGAGAGAGAGAGAGAGAGAGAGAGAGAGAGAGAGAGAGAGAGAGAGAGAGAGAGAGAGAGAGAGAGAGAGAGAGAGAGAGTTAAAGAGTGAACCTTTAAAACAAAAGTTATTTTATTCCTGTTGTAACTGATAACAACCTACTTTGCACCCTATAATTGTTTATTACACAAAATCGTCCGAATATCTGAATCGAAGTATACAAAGGGCCTCACCTCCTAACATTTCGGTGACTACTGCTTAAAAAACCAAATCGGACTGGACAATTCTGCTCGGTTGACTGGAAATTAGAGGTTTGGTTTTTTCCTGTTATAATCAAGGTTTGCAGTATGGAAGATAGTTATTAATACTATAAAAATAAAAGACATAATATTCTTATTGATGCAAATATTTTAGAAACAAACAACTTAACCATCTAAATACCACCACCCAGTCTTTTTCTTACACCATGATCACAATCATTAATTGCATTGTCAAAATATTTTTTTCTCAAATATATTTGCAAAGATCTACCTACGTCACCATTAAAAAGGCATATATAATTACTAGCAGTCGGCAAAACCACCATTAAAATAACTCAAATGTTTAATGGCGGTCTAGTAAACCCCCATTAAAAATTTCATTAATTTTAAAGGCAGTTTTTCTTGGCGCCGTGAATAAATCGTAATTTTTTAATGGGGGTTTTTCAAAACTGCCGTTATATGTTATCATTTTTAATGGCTGTTTATATACTGCCGGCAAATATTTTGTTTTTTTACAATTATTTATTCATTTATTTCTATTTTTCCTATCGTCTCATTACAACATATTAAAACTAAAAATACATCCAATTAAAACAGAATCTGCAATCAATAATTACAATAGATCTCAACAATTGAACACCTATCGTATAATTACAATAGATCTACAATCTAAAATATGATAAAAAAGTATAATGTGGGCCAAAATTCCGATTTTACAAAAGTGGGAAAAAAAGGATAAAAAAACACTCATAATTGTCCACCTCTCAGATAATCTACTCGTGCTGCACTAACCTGACACCCCGAGTTCCATCGAAAGCACATAACCCAATCTGTGAACAGATTTTTTTGGACGATGCCTGTCACAGTAAAAATCAATACATAAGCCTTACTTTCTAGCTGTCAAGACTATTTGATGGCAAAAGGCAACAATAGAAGTCAAAGATACCTCCGATAACAACAAATTCATAATTCCACTATTAGTAGCATTTATGCATCACATAAACTTCTTCTTCAAAGAAATAAGCATGAAGTCCGTATGTTATAACAAAGATACGAGAAAACAAAAGAATATCCATATTGCAAAGATAAATATTTGGTATTAATATGGCAAAACAGATTTCACTATCACAACAAGCTCATGAAAATAAACCACACTAATCCAACCTTGAGTACCATAGATGCACGAGAAATTCAGATGCTAATAGTCAAAAAACGAATTTCATTTATAAAATTCTCATAAAAATTTAGATGAGTTTTCCATAAAAAAACACAAACCAGGTAATTGATGTTGCTTCAACCACCATCCGTAGTGCACTATCTACATCAAACTTCAGATATGACCTGGGCGGGTATCCCTGTCTACGTCACGTGTCTCATCTGTACCATAATGACAAATCAATAATAAGGGAAATTATGCATAAATTTTCAAAATTTCAAATAAAACAGGTTAAGTAGCTTACCTGAGCTATTGATGCTTGACATAGGAAACATTCTCGACTTTCCCATCACAAGTTGTTGCAACATCGCAATAGACCGTCTCATTTCTTGCCGCTTTGCTTCCTCCTTGGCTTTCTCCCTCTGTCGCTCAGCTTCCTGCTCGTGGAGACGCCTAATCTCCTCAGTCAATGCATTATTCCCTCCTTAATTTCCTCCCTTTTCCTCTTCTTCTCCCCCTCTTTCCTTTCCTTGGTTCTCTAGAATTTACTACATTAAAATAGAAAGGAATTTACACATTTTGTTTTATATATTTATCGTTTATTAAAACAAAAAATAAGGTATAAGACATTCACGTAATTTTGAATGAAAGATAATTAACCTTTTATTAATTGAAAAAAAATGTGAAGGTTTTTTCATATATAAATGATTAATCCATTTACACAATTATGTAAGAGTAATTAATTTAAAATATTACATTTGTGTTAATGCATATACGAGCCAAAAGCCTAACACAATATTCAAGTCTTTTTTTCGAAGAATTTTGTTGTATATTAGAATGTAATTATTTCTTAAGTTTATATATATGTAACCAGTTACTCATTCTATTAATTGATAAACAGATTATAAAAGTGTACATGGATTAATAATCCATTACTATATACTCAAAACTAATTAATATGTTGTGTTATGTATACATGCTAGCTTTTTTTTATTCCACTTTCAGATTATTTACATCCCTCCTAGAGATAAAATCATAAATGAAGAAATAGATGAAACTGGACTCGAGCATATATCCTAGCTAATACAAGAAGATATTGAACTAAAAAGAAAAGACAAAATCAGAGCCGATTGTTAGAACAAAAATAAGTTAATGCATGTCCTAAATTTTATTATATGATTCTATTTGTTATAATTTAAGCTGTCGTATGTGAATAAATTAGGTCCAGCCCAATATTGGTTCATAAACAAAGTAAAGAATGTTTGATTTCCGGTTTAACTGGCCAAGTCGTAACAGCAGACTCGGTTTAGATCACATAACACCGAACCCAATCCTATTAATTTGCCCATTTGCCAACTTTTGGTTCTTTTTAACAAGGAGCTTTAACTTTAAGTTTGAGGCAACCTAATCATTTTAATTTAGGGTACTTGTGCTGTTTCATGATGTACAATATTATTAGTGATCAAATACACGATTAAAGAAGAACCTTGAATAGGAACGGATGAATTAATGCAGTACCTAGGAAATTACATCTACGTGTAAAATAATATTACAATCTACGTGCAATATAAATGGAGCAGTGATATAAGTATTGCAGGTTTTTACTTCCAAGACTTTACATCCTGACGTGGCATCCACGTAGTAGCTTAGTAAGAGATAAACTTGGAGATAAAATCTGCGAGATTTTAGTTTTTTAATAAAATATTATCAACCTATTCTATGGGTAAACCCTAAACCCTAGATTTTCTCCTAGCTAGACTGCCTACTATGCAGCCACGTCAGGATGTAGAAATATGCAAGGATCCCACAATGACGACTATGCAACTACATACAGATTGAACAGAAACTGAGAAATACACTACAAATGCATAATAGCCAGCACGACCAGAACGTAGGAGGAATCAGAGCATGCACACGTCAATCAAATCAACAGCCTACGTACAGATCGTAACTAGTGGTACTTTCTTACCTCTCGTATTAAAGGTTTATTTCCAGTTGGTGCAGGAGGGGGACGTATGTTCTCTGTTCCCTGATTTGGCTTTCAAGCTCTCTCCGAAGCTCAGCAGCAGGAGGTGGCAAGGTCCTGGAATGCCTAACAGCTAAAAATGTTACTTACCCACGATAAACAAGATTCATAAACAAATCATTAGTAAGAATTGTGATATAATTATATGCTCATCATAAACTCTTAAATATTAAACGACGTTCATCCGTCAATGAGAAATACTGCAGGTTATGAACTCCCAGAATATTATGAGAGCAAATAGAAGAGCTAAGGAATGAAAATGGAAGCTATACCTTATCCGTTGACTTCCGACAGAGAAGTATTAACATTGGGAGAAAACACATGAGACGAATGAACGCCATTACAGACCTCATCAATTTCCTATTGTTGAATCCCTGGATAGAAATTGTATGTACGTAATTAATAACCATGTCTGGCCGGAATTCTTTTAAAGAGGACGGAATCTGAACCTACAGATTGGACTTTTCGCGCAGGTGTGAAGAGGTTGAAATTAACTTGATCAATAAAAGAATCAATCATGAGTAGAAGTACTAATGGGGAATTTAATTTGTTGCAACAATACATGGAATCTAGCACGAAATTGCAGTCTTGATTGAAGCTGTTGGAAAATTTCATGCTCTTATATGTCTTCTTGCAAGGGAGGAAAAATGCAGAGGAATGCAGATCAATTAATGATGAGTTTATTTGTTTCCAAAGACTACATATAAGTCAGTTCATCTTGAGTCAATTGAGCCATTCAAGTTGCACCCTTACTTAAGTCACATTGACCCTAGACACTACTAGAAAAACATACTCCGCCAGCGGTTGTTTTAGTCGGCGGAAAAGGCCAAAACCGCTGGCGGACACTCCGGCAGCTGGTGACGTGTCGTCGTCATTTAAGGCGTCGGCTGAAGCATTACACCGATGAATTCACCCTCTGCCGGAGAGATCTGTTTCTGCCAGCGGGCATGAAAAAGATTTTGTAGGCGGAATAAATATCTCCGCCGTCGATTTATCTTCGTCGGCCGAGTCCTTTGGGCCGACGAACATGTTATGTTGGCGGAATTATCTCCGCCGACACTGGAACCGCCGACGTAATTATTTGACCGACGAATAGTTAAACCGTCGCCGGAATTGACTGTTATAATGGTCAATTATGGTGATGGGTTAAACCGCCGGCGAAGGTTTAAAAAAATTCTAATTTCGTTTTTTAAAAAATTGAGAGAGAGAGAAATAGAGAAAGATAAGAGAGATAGAGGGAGAGAATTATATTCTGAAACAGAATTTGGGAGAAAACCAAGGGAGATAAATATTTGCCTAGAGAGAAATCAGAGAGAAGGAGAGAGAGATAGAGAGAGAGGGAGAGAGAGAGAGAGAGAATTAAAGTTTGAAACAGGATTTGAAAGATAACCGAGAGAGTGAAAGATTCAAGAGAGAGAGAGAGAGAGAGAGAGAGAGAGAGAGAGAGAGAGAGAGAGAGAGAGAGAGAGAGAGAGAGAGATTACAGTATTAAACATTCCTGCGGGATGCATGGTAATCATAACGACAAAATCAATAGCTCTGTGCCACACTGACCAACATCCCATGTGTGATTTTACAAAATTATAAGCATGCTCTTTAAGTTAGCAGCAGTCCTGCACATCTCATCATTTTTTCAATTTCATAACTCACAAGTATCTCAATTACTAGAAGAAAGACAGGGTATACAGATGAGGCTGCTTCATATTTATTATTTAAGTAAGTTTTCCTTTAAAAAAATATTTTGATCAAATATCTTGTATTTAGGTGGTTATAGAAAATAGAAAACAATTAGTTGTCCTGTTGGTTACAATATTAAATGAAATGAAAGAAAAATATTATTGTTAAAAATACAGTAAATTTTAGCTTACCACCCAGGTCCTACTAGTAGAGCAAGATATATACTTATTCGAATTGATTTTAAGTTTTTACAGAATATATATGAGTTCGAATGAAAAATATTGTTGAACCTAGAAGTTAAAACTCGAATCAATAAGATTAAAAATTTCTTATTTTTTTTTGTATTTTTTTGTTACAAGGAGGTTAAATATAGATAATTACACACACACACACACACACACACACACACACACACACACACACACACACATACACACACACACACACACATAGCATTAAAAATTACTATAGTTACATTAAAACACAACAACACCATTGAAGACAAAATACTTTTTTTTTTTTTTAAGATTGATATCTGATGCTATTTGTTAAAACGATGGAGTTGTATTTCTTGTGTTATTAAGGTGTCCCAACAATAATAATGGCCATGGAAGGAGATAACTCCCTCCATCCATTTCAAGAAAAAAAATAAAGAAAAGAAAAGATGAAAGGAGCGGCAGGTATGGCCTATGTGGGTATCAATACACTGTCCCCTTCATTAAAAATTGGCCTCTACCCTTCCCTTCATTTTGCGGTCTGTGGACTGTCTCATAGTTTCTTCTTGCTTTTTTTTAATTTCTTATTTAAAAATTAAAAGTCTACATCTTATGATTTATCTGTCTCATAAATTAAAATTTTAAAACCTGGGCTCAGACATAAACACGGTTCCTATTTTACAGTGGGGGTGTAACTCGGGTTTATGAAAATCAGAGAGGGTCAAGTGAGTCAGGTGAGCTCAACTCTTAAAGAGGGTCGTTCAACCCTTGAACAGGGTCTTGACCCATTACCGTCATATGTCAGAACTAACAAACCAAGTCAGACAACATTAGATCTTAAAACTATTAAATCATTATGGAGATTTTATAAAAGGGCTAATTTTTTTTGTCACTAAACAGATTTTAATAATTTTATCAAAAAAAGTGATGGGATTTTTCTTGCTTAAATCTTTTTCAGTGCCATCTCGTCATTGAGTGACCCAAGCGGGTCAATTTGGACCGGGGATTGGATTTTATGAAAGGGCTAATTAAGATCATAATTATTTAGTAGGTGTAATTCTAGTCTTTTGACGCCAAAGGTTTTCTATGTATCCTTTATTTGTTGGCCAAATAGGTTTTTGGTTGTGGGTTGTTTTTTGAAGATAAATTAAGTCATGCTTCACTTTCAGCTTTCTTTAGTGGTTTTTGTTTAGATATTTGAACAACATTATTTCTGAAACCCTTAATGTTGTCATCCTTGGTGGTTTCAATTTGCTTTTCATTCACTAGTCAAATACATGAAAAAAAAGCGATTCATTTTAATATTGCATGGTTTTTAATTTTTTCTTGTGTCTTCAGTTGCTAATTGGTGCTTGAAATTAAGTGTTGGATAGAGAAACCTCTTTGGTTGGTCTCATTTTAGGGGGAGTTTTCCCAAGCCACTAAAGGTAAAGTATGTATTACATTATAGTTGTATACATCATGCTTTAAGATTATATACTTCAGTCTGTTATAATTGGTGTGCCCTTTAAATTTTTGGTTCACAATGATTTTAACATTATTCTAGTTTGAGATTATCTAAATACATCATTGTCTGGATAAATGATGTAGTGCATTTTAATTCGATTTGTTTACTTATCTAGGTTCAACTCTTTTGTTTCCTTGTGCTCCTTCCCTTAACACTCTCACACTCTAATAGGGCATGGGAGAGGAAGGTAGAGGGAGATATGGACTATCTTAATGAAGCGAATGGGACGTACCGGTACAGGAATAAACATGACCGGTGCAATCTTGAGTTTGTGGAAGGCATCTGTTTTTTCGTTCAATATGCCAAACATCACACACCTGTCAAAACAAGCGGTAGAATGAGATGTCCACGTCTTAAATGTGAGAACGAATATTCATTTAATTGCGAGACTGTCGAGTACCACATAGTAAGGGAGGGGTTCGTTCCACGTTACACTATTTGGCACTACCATGATGAACCACGGTTTGTACAAGAACCAAATGTTGAGGTTGACACCGGACACGGGTCTGAAATGTCTCAGTTGTTGAATGATACTTTCATGGAAGAGGTGGAGGTGGATAATGCAGAGGGTGTAGGAGAAGACTCCGAATTACATCGATTCGAACAGTTAATGAACGAGGCAAAGAAACCCCTCTTCGATGGATGTAAAAAATACTCCATACTTTCTTTCATGGTTCATTTATTTCAACTGAAGTGCTTGAACAAATGGAGTACCAAGTCATTCTCAGATGTGGTGGCACTTATTAAGGATGTTCTTCCCCCGAGCAATACCCTTCCAAACAATTGGTAAGAGTCCAAAAAATTGATGGCATAAATAGGGCTAGATTACTAGAAAATCCATGCATGCCCCAACGATTGTGTGGTTTGCACAAATGAATACAAAGATTTGAACAGTTGTCCTAAATGTGGAACATCGAGATGGATAGAACGAAAAGGCAGTGGGAAGAAGAATTGTGGGAAATCGGCCAAGGTTCTTCGCTATTTTCCATTGGTCCCAAGATTATAGAGGATGTTTATGTCCACGAAGACCTCTTTGTTTATAGCATGGCATGGGTCTGCTCCTGCATCAACACAAGGGATTTGTCAAATGATTCAAAGACCATGTAATTGTCTTTGATTACGTTTTTATGTCAAAACACATCGATAATAATTAGGGACTATTCTGATTTTTTTTCACTTGTTTTGGAAAACAATATGTTAAAATGTGAGCGGGTAGACGAAAATTTACTCGCCCTTGCACAAGGTCCGAGATGCGATGGTCTTTCGTACCAAGGGTTCTACGTGAATGGATAAAAGTTTGAGACAGAGTCACTTGAAAAAACAATGGTCACTCAACATAGTGGTATTGCAACTACAGGTGAAGGAGATTTGTTCTTTTATGGGGTTCTACACTCCGTAATTCAGGTCCACTTTGGAACAACCTCGCCTATTCACTTGTTCAAGTGCATCTGGTATGACATGGGGGGAAGCGGACGTGTCATTGACGATTATAACTTCACTTTGGTGAATCCCACTAAATGAAATTTTGAGGATGAACCATTCATCTTTCCATCTCAAGCTCAACAGGTTTTTAACTATGTAGACCCAATCACGGCTGACTGAAGTGTGGTCTGTCGGTGGAAACCGAGAGACGCTTATGAAGTCCCATTGGATAATTCAAGTCAGGATGAGTCAGAAGCTGAAGCATTGTTACATGCCCAGGATGCAGGGGTGGGAGCTGTACGGGCTCTGGACCACGACAATGATGTTGTGTGGGAGCGTAGAGAACTCGGTGCAGGATTGATGATTGATTTAGAAGAGTTGAATGCAAGATAATGTAGGTTCTTAAATTTGTAGATAGACAATATGCTAAAAGTAGTAATAATAATGCAATTAACCAAAATTTAACTGTTTGTTTCAGCAAGATGATTCCACTCAGGAAATACTTTCGTGGCTCTTCCGAAGGCACATGTAAATGTTTCATTACAACTTGTGAATTATATCATATTCATTTCTTTTTAAGTTATACATTAATGGTGTTTCGATATATTATAGGCCCTTCCCGAGTGCCAGTCATTGATGAGGATGCTAAGACATATGAGTAGGATCCCAAGACACAGGATGTGGTCGTGGAGACACAGTTTCAGGAGGCGCCTGCAAGACGGAAGGGGCGAGGTCTTACTAGAGCAGGTTCCCTTATGCCAAAGGAGAACAAATTCCACCATATTGTGATTAAGGATAGAGAGCTTGCGGATGGTGAACTCAGTAAGATGCATCGGTTCTTTGGTACCGATTTTCATGCTCAAGATCATTTTTAGTTGTATAAGCTCTTGAAAGAACAACCGGAAGGAACTTACAATGCATTCTTGAGGGATGTGAAGGTATGTTTGGTCCGAAGAACCTTTAGCAATTTAATTATTTATTAATGTCACAATTTGTTGAGATGAAACTTCAATCTTTTTTTGCTGAGGTGGTATCATTTTCTTGTCGGTAGTATCAATGGCGATGATGCAACCGAACAAGATGTGAAGAAAGTGCTTCAACCACACGTGCAAAAACTCATCAGAGACAACAGAAACTACTATAAGAAAAAATGTTACAAGCGGAAAACCGATGCAGAGTTGGTAACATGTCCTATCTCAACAATAGATCCAAAGGAAAGGAAATTACTATTGGACTATTGGAAAAGGGAAGAAGTTTGTAGGATGTCAGCGGCAAACACAGTAAATCGTACCAAGCAGAAATCTCTCCCATGCTTTGGTCAAAGTCTCTAAGACAACATTACAATGAATAAGTAAGTTCTTCAATACTTATTTTAATTTTTTTTCTATGCAGAAATCTCTCCACAATTTGTGCATGTTTCATAATCTGGTTTAATGTTTTCACAAATGTACAGATGGAGGTTCAGCTGGAGGGATTTAGTATGCTCATCGCCTATGTACAAACCCCAAACGAAGGCTGATGGAATGTTTCCCGACGGAGGGACACGAGAGAGAGTTGTAAGTTTATAAGTTTGCATTGTCCTATGTCCATCACTCTATATAGTGTCAGTTTGAAAACTCAAGTATTTTCCTCGTTATGCAGGAAGCGGTACAAAGAATAGCATAGGCTCGCGACCTCACAACATCTTAGATCCGGCTGACTTGGCTTCGATGCTAGATGAGGCTTTCGAAGGTCACCACGGCGGCTATGAGAGAGGGCTTGGTTTTGGGTATAGCAGAAAAAAGAGCTTTTTGAGAGGCAGTTCGAGCCAAAATGCCCAACTTAAAGAGATGGAAGAAAGGCTCCGTGCTTTAGAAACAGGACAGAATGCATTGAGAGAGGAGATCAGGCATCTCAACGAGCAGGAAGTAGAGTGATAGAGGGAGAAAGCCAAGGAGGAAACAGAGCGACAACAAATGAGACAATCTATTGTGATGTTGCAACAACTTGTGATAGAAAAGTCGGGACTATTTCCTACATCGATCATCAATAGCTCAAGTATGCTACTAAAACTGTTTCATTTGAAATTTGAAAATTTTATGCTTAATTTCCCTTATTTACTATTGATTTGTCATTCTTGTATATATGAGACACATGATGAAGACAGGACATAGTGTTGGTGTCATTTTGGATTATAATTTAGATCTAACGCAATTGTAGATGTCTCATAGTGTTGGTGTTCTTATAATTTTTGTAATGTACTAAAATGTCTCTAATTATGAATTTTTCCAGTTTTGAGTAATCTCTATTTTGATTGGATGAGTTTGCTCTAAGAAATACAAAAGGATGGACATTGAGTTATGTATTAGAATGTTACCAGTTTTTGCTTGTCTATTTGTTAGATATGCCTTTTTTTTTCTTTTGTTCAACCAACTAAAATTGTTTTTCTTTCCATGTGAGCACTTCTAGGGTGTTGGTGAGAGACCTTGGAACCTATCATCAACCCGCTTGAGGCAACAACAGGCTCCCATCTTTGCTAATCACCAGGTGAAATATTCGGCTTCTCAAGGTTACTGTTGAAAGTTATACTGAAGTTCAGCTTCTCTTGGTACAAGTTTGTAAGTGTGTCATGTAGTTATCTTTTGAAGGTCTTAAATTATCATGACAAATATTGGAAATGCATGACCTTGTGGTTGCCTTACTGCAGTTGAATGGGATTTTTATCTACATCTTTGGATTCAATGGAACTGCTGGAGTGTGGAGGAGAAAGGCCTTGGAGGAAGCCGGGGCATGGCTGGAGAGAACCACTATTGAGGACATGGATATTGCTGTCAGAGCGCATTTGCATGGATGGAAATTCGTCTTCCTCAATGATGTTGAGGTGTGTACAAGCTTCCCATTTTCCTTTCACTCAATCTTTGAGATTTCTCTTTATTATAGGTTAAAACTTTATATAGTCTAGGCTCTTCTATTCTTGGTTTAGATGGGATGGGGCTTCCGAAGGGGAGTAAACTGCTTTGCTCCACCTTGTTGTGGAAGTAACTGAACCTACCTCAATTTAATGGGAAGAGTGGCTGAAGCAACATCAGTTACCTGGTTTGTGTTTTTTGAACTTGGCTATCCCCAGCAGTCCATAATTGATTTGTAAAAATTTGAAGTGGACTTGCAAGTTGGACAATTTATAGCACTGGCCATTAAATGTCAACGATCCATTGCCCCTTCCATTAGCAACTCCCCATTAGAATTCATCAGCTCATGTATGGCTGACAGAATCATGGGCGAGTCTGCAGTCTCCTCAGCAAACCCTTAAGTTTAGGGTATTCTGGTACATCAGAAGTCCATTTGATTCCAGAATGTCAAAAATGAAAATGAAGGAATAAAGAATTTTTAGAGCACGAGTCAAAGTGAATTAGTTAAATTTAGTTAAAGGGATTTGTTGAAGTGCTTGATAAGTATTAAAATTTGGTAAGGGAAGAAGAAGGGACCAATGGCAGCACGTCATGGTGCATAGTCAGAATTCACTGCCGGCGGCGGGGCCCAAAAGACTGAATTACTTAATTACACGGTTATATTATAACATAAACAAATCACTGTTTATAAGCACATGTTTAATTTATCTATTGCCGCTCCTGAACCCGTGAAAGCTTTGAAGCCAACTAATTACAGTTCTCAATTGTTTGAATTAACATTCTTAGCTACTCTGATTGACTTTCTGCCTGACTGGATTGATGAAGAGGATTAACTAACATATGGGAATATTGTGGCTGATTGGATTAACGCACTGAAAAAAGTAGTGGAAAGTTGTAATAGATTCCACCGATTATTACTGTTAGGTATAGAAAGATTCTGTCAGTCTAATAGTACTTGTTCTGGGAATGAGTAACAACAATAACTTAACAATCTATGAAAACTCTAAACAAGGACCTTCTTCTAGTACCCACAAGCTGAAAGTTGTAATTGATTTTTACTCGTGGCTGGTAAATGAAATATATATGTGTCTGTCCATTGTTCTTTCTTTTAGTTCAAAATATGAGAGTATGCTTTATAGGATCCATGGCCTATTTGTTCAGTTACAAAAGGAGTTTAAAGCTGACACGTTTTTCAGTAGGCAGCAGAAGGTGAAGTCCCTTTTAATTTTAGGTTCACAATGATTTTAACATTAATCTAGTTTATGATTGTGATTATGATTTTATATGAATTTCGTAGGTTGAGAGGAAGTACTATACTGTGTATCAACTTTCTGGTGGTGTGTTGTCTTTCATTGTTGGTTCGTGTTAGGTGTTGTTACAAGATTTACTAGCTTTTTCATCTCTCTTTTATTATTCATCAATCACTGTTAGGTGCTGTTAGAATTACCATTTTATGCATAATTTCACTTATTAACTATTTGTCATTTTTCATAGATGAGATACGTGATGAAGATGGGAATAACCCCCTAGCTCATAATTAAAGTTTGATGAAGATAGACCATTGAGGATGGAAGCGGTTTTTTTTTGTCAGGATATTTTTTTTCACTTTTGTAAAACCGCAAATTTGGCCCACATTGTAGTTTTTAATTATAATTTAAATATAGTGCAATTGTAGATGATCTATAGTAAGTGTTGATTGTGGATTCTATTTTAATTGTAGTTTATTATTAGTTTTAATATGTTGTCGTGAGTAAATAGGTGAACTGATGTCAAATGGTACATTTTTTTTTCAAAAAATGTTATTGCCGTCGGTTCTAAAAACTGCCATTAACAACTATAAAAAAACATGACCCGCTGTTTTTAAAACCTCCATTAAATATTGTAGAATTTTTCAATGGGGATTTCTGAAACGGCCATTAAAAATTGGAGAATGTTTAATGGCAGTTTTCACAACCGCCATTAAAAACATTTACTGGCGGTTTCGTAAAACCGCTAGGGAAAATATTTCTTTTTGCTGGCGGTTTTATTTTTGCCGTTAGAAATAAATTATGTACCAGGAGTTAAAACTGCCGGGAAATGCATCGGCGATACTTTTGCCGACATAATTATTGCCAGCTAAACGAAAACTGCCTGGAAACGTATTACCGGCGGTTTTAACCACTTTACTGGGGATTTTTCGACCCCCATTAAAAACTGGATTTTTACGAGTGTTTCTTGAACTATTCCGGGATACACTGCTTTTCTAACGGGCATTATACGTAAAAGATAGTTGTCTTTTGCTTCTTTAGAACCCGATTTTCTTGAAAGAACACTACGGAAGAGAAAATACTTATCTACTATAATTCAATCTAGATTTGTATTTATGGTTGTGAGTCACATACTCAACGTTTTTTCCAGGAGCTGCAACAGGTGATAGCAGCTTAACTATTCCATATTTGGGGGCACTTGGCCAGCTGCATCCATTCTTCGAGGCTCTCCAGCATGAGGCCGGCAATATTATGCAGCCACAAATGTTACTGGTCCATGATAAACAAAATCTATAAACCTTAGTAGCCAGTGAGAAATATTGGTTACCATGAACTCCCAGAAGATGAGATCAAATATAGGAGAATAAAGTAGCTGATTCTTGATGATATATATGGAAAATCAACATACCTCCGGCGACTTCCAATAGAGAAGAGTAACATGAGTAGGAAATAAAAACAACTAAACGCCCTTACAGACCTCATTGATGTCATATGGCTGAATCCCAGAAAACAAACATAGTCTATCTGGCTCCTTTTTTAAGACGATAGAAGCTGCAGAACCCATTGGGAATTTATTATACCTTGATGATCAAGAAAAAAAATTCAATTCGTACATAGAAGGTGTTGGAAAAATGGCATATGTTATCGTCCAGCTGGTTCTGTCCAGGTTGGGTCAGTGCAGGTTGGGTCGGTCCGTGTTGATTCAGTGCAGGTCAAATGTGTGTCCTAATATTATTAACAGTTTGGTTACTCTATCGCTATAAAATGGTTAAGTCAATATCCTCTTTATGAGGATCTTAACTGAACGTCTCTTGAAAAATTTTATCCATCATCCTTTTCGTTGGGCACTCTCAGTTTTTAGGGATATGTTTTTAAATTTTACAAGCTCTCTCTGTCTGAGAGTTTTGTACTGATATCTTCTTTGAAGTTCTAGGCAGTCTTGGACGGACCTCAAATCTCCGCCGAAGAGTGCATGTCTAGGAAGATTGGCTACATTACCTTAGGAGACTTTACAGTAGGACTTTCTACCGGAGGTCGAATCCCATTTTAAGGCAGTGGGTTCTCCATGCCGCAGCCTCTTCTCTTAAAGTGCTAAATTCTTCCAACTACTTTAAATATTGATTTACATTTATTTTATCATGATATAAATTAATTATCTAGTTAATTCCTTAAGCTTATGATCTGTTAATTATTGTTTTTGTGTAAGTTATGATCGATATTATCATACTAGTTGAGAGTTTGATTCCTGATAGAATTAGTTTAATAAAGTCTGTTTGATTTATTTGAATTCTGGCCATAAGTTCCCACATAAGGTACTGGTATGAAATTTTGTTGCAATGCCTAGAGTCTGACACGTAAAAAATTGCAGTCTTGATATAATTGATAGTTGGAAATCTTTCCAATACTTTCATGTCGTTGTTCATGCAATAAATTCTTTCATACTCTGGTCTTCTTGTGAGGAGCCTTACGCATCCTTACTCCATTGTACCGAATGAAAATGTGGTATATTTGAATGATCAATATAGACTCAATAAAGTCCAGGAAAGAAGCAAACTGCAGCAAGGAAGCCTCTTCTCAGTTTCCTAATTAATTTGGATTGCTACCTATTGGTTGGTTACGCATGTACATCAGATAGTAACTGCATCTTAGGTGCAGCTAGTGTTACTCTAATTTAATATGGTACGATTTGATGCGGAAAAACACATGCACCCATTGTTTTCTCATCATTAGGGTTTGGCTGCTCAAACTCCGAACCCAACTAGGAGTCCTAAAAATCCGAGTAAGTTCAGCTTGAGTGAATTGGACCATTCAAGTTGCTCCCTTACAGCTTAAGTCAGAATGACCCAGTTGAAGACCATTTGGTTGGAGGGACTTGGTCATAAAATGGGTTTAAAAAGTTTAAAGGTAACCAATTTTTAAAATTAAAATTTGATTTGAAAATAATATGCTATGTGGAATAATATAAAGAGTAATGCTAGGTGCACCTAGCCCACGTACATGCTCGATGTACATGTTAACCTAAGCCCATTAACCTAAGCCCATAAAAATATAAAACTAATTTTTTATTTTATAAAATACTTTATTTTAAAGGATAAACCCTAGGCATCAATGGTTTATAATAACATGTATGTGGGATAGGTACTGTGTATAGGTGCAGCTAGCATTTTCCCAATATAAAAAAGGAACTCATGTTTTATCTTTAATCATTATAAAATCAACCATAGTATCAATTAAGCATATTAAGCGTAAGATATCTACTCATTATAGACTCAAAACACATGATATATATAAATCTGTCCACAATGACGACAGTGCAACAACTTACAGATCGATCGTCTATGGTATTCTAGTTCTTCTTTTTTGCTTCAATCTCCATCAAATTTTCTCAGTTTCAATGTATTCGCTGGTGGTTACTTAAAGTATAACTTGATATATCTAAGAAAGCACTTCTTGTAAACCCTTCCCCACCACCCATTCTAGTTAGATAAGTTCATTTGCATATTATGTAGAACTACTTAAAGAATAATGCTAGTTGAACCTAGCCCACGTACCTATCCCACGTACGTATTAATCTAAGCCATTGATGCCTAGGGTTTATCCATTAAAATATAAGATTTTATAAAATAAAAAATACATTTTTATATTTTTAAGGACTTTGATTAACATGTACGTCAGACATACGTGGGCTAGGTGCACCTAGCATTACTCTTACTTAAATACACAAGTTAATTTGACCTTAAAAATGAGGTCATTAATTTCTTCATTGCTTTGAATTAGTGTACCAAATTCAAAAGTTATCAATAGAAAAGAATCAGCCCAAGAACAAATTATGTGTTATGTAAATAAAAAATATTAGGTGATTATTTCTTGATCATATTGACTGGGGGTCTTTGTGGATTAGAAGCTGGGGATAGAATTGAAAGAAAGCCCAGAGCTAGCACAGAATGCCCTATCGTGACCAAGATTCTCCCAAGTCTTTGGCAATTGGCTTTTTCTCCTTAATCATGTATTGTCTTTTCTGCAGAAAAGTGAAGAGATAAGCGCATTTCTTCTCCGACTAAGGTGTCCTCAAGGCTCCAAAGCTCCACCGAGGATCAGAATTAACCATAGATGACTTCCTATTCAGGGATCTATAAATCAACATTCTTCGGCACCAAATCTCAGTGTAAGAATAAAGACCAGAAGCCATGAGGTTCTTGACGTTGCTCCTCCATATTTGCCTCCACTTCTTACTCCTCTCTTTGGCTACTCCCCTCAGGTGACTTCTTCTTAATCTGCTCCGCATGTATCTCTGATCCACATTTTCTTTCTAAAACAGTTTCCTTATGAATGTGTTTGGATTTTTTCATGCTAATTTGCTCCCTTTATCAAAAAAATTCTGACTATGTCCATGGCAGGAGGATGAGATCGGACGAGCAATTTACCCAACCTGTCCGATCGTCGCAGGAGAAGTCTGGACAAGCTCCCTCTGGGGGTTGGGGATCATTTATCATCTATCCGCCACCGCAACCCCAACCAGGGCTGCAGCCGATCGATACACTAAATAAGTAGCAGCTTCTTGATTCTGGAGAATTAATCCTCACGTAACATGATATCATTCTGGGGTGTTCTCACTGTTAAGTTTCAATAAAAAATGTAATCCAATTTTTCTCTGTTCCAATGTGTAATTTACCGGGTAGTTTGCATACAGTACTGTGTCGCTTGCAGTAAATAAATTAGAACCCATTCTCTAGTAGAAAGCATTTTCCTTCAAATGCATCGACCCTACATCCATTAATACACCTCGACCTATTCTGGACAGCAGGTTACTGTAAGTTCCCAGCGGGCTAAAATTTCAATGAAAGAGTGAGTTGCAATTTGGAAAATAAAGTGTTTTAAAAGAGCTCCAACATGAAGCTTTTTGTTAGGTATACTCTTACAAAGAACTTTTCAGACTGGTGAAGCTGCGCGTATATAGCTTAGTGGTAACACTGACGGGTGTGTTGCGGCAAGTCTTGAGTTCAAGCCTCTCAAACTGTGAAGTATTAGGCTACTATAACCACTGTATTAATCCCACATGTAAAGGAATCAATCTCTTCAAAAAAAAAAAATAGAACTTTTTCAGATTGACGAGATAACACAGACAAATCAACGCCATCAGAGAAGATTTCTGTAAGCTCTTTTCCAAATATGGTTGGATAATAATTTCTTTTCGTAAGAGAAGATTTCAGTGTTCTGAATTAAAGAGCTCAAAAAAAAAGTTTTTTTTTCCAAAAAAGACTATTTCAAAGAGATAATCAAAGAGTCCTTTTTTCAAAGAGTTGTTTTCACTACTAAAAATTTACACTCCTCCTGTGGAAGAAAAATTTTCCGCCAGCGGAAGAAAAGATTTCCGCTGGTGGAAGAAAAGTTTTCCGCCGGTGGAAGAAAAGTGAATCCGACCCAACCGCTAGTGGAATGAAATCCGGCAGTTGGGCCAGATTTCGATCAGATTCATATGGGCCCTGAAGGCCCATATGAAATTATTAGGTCCTGATTTGAATCAAGACCTAACTTCCCGTGCACCATTACGCATGTAACCCGAGCACGTGTAACGGGTGTGCGGCTTCTCTCTTCCTTCTCCCGCCCAGGAAATCGTTTGACGATTTCATCGAAGAGAACCAGCGTGCAAAACCGTACCTCTGGCGTTCCCCCAGAAAAAGTTACGGTTTCCTCTTCTCGACATCGCAAGTACTCCTCCGGCCAAAGACCCAGCTTCCACAACGCTCTCGGGGTGATTTCCAGCTGTGTCTTTTGTGTTCCGGCTCCCCTCCTGAGTACAAACTCCTCCGACTTCGTCACCGTTGAAGAAAGGCTCTTGCCCTTCGCCGCAGGTAATTAATTTGCTTTCGGTTCTTTGTATTTCGTTTTTCTTCCCCATTTCTCCTTATTCTCTTATTTGTCTTTTCGGTTCATTTCATTTGCTTTCGGTTCAATTTGTTTAGCTTTATCGTCCTTCAGTCAATTACGAATTTTTGGGTTCAATTCGTCAAGCTTTCTAATGTTTAATGGTTATTTGCAGCTTAGTTTGTTTACTTCTTGTTGCAGTTATACCGGACCACTTTCTTGTGTAGATTCATTTGTTTGTGAATCGTGTTCCAGTTTTGCTACAAGGTAATACTCACTCTCTGTATTCCTTTGAAGAATTCATTTTCAGTGTCGGTATTGAAAGTGAGCATCAGTCTTTCATTCATTCTTACTTGTTTTCCTTGTTTCCTAACTTCAGTCTGACATTCTTTATTTCATCCATTTTGTCTTTCATTCATTTGTTTTAATTTTTTCTCTTTCTTTATCACTGTTTTTTTTTTGGTTGCATTCCTTATTTAATATGTGTTTCACTCTCTCTCCTTCTCTCTCTCTCTCCTTCTCTCTCTCTCTCTCTCTCTCTCTCTCTCCCTCTTTCTTCCTCTCTCTTTCTGTTTCTCTCTGATTTCTATCTAGTTAAATTTCTATCTTCCTCAGTTTTCTCCTAAATTCTGTTTCAGAATTTAATTCTCAACCTCTATCTCTCTTATCTTTCTCTCCTTCAGATTTCTCTCCGATTTCCCTCTCCTTAGCAAGTTTGATTTCAAGCTGAGTTGCCTTTGTCTTTTCTCTCTCTTACTTGGTTTTCTTAGCGGTAATACTCTGCCATGGTCGGTTTCCTCTCTCTTTATCTCTCTTAACTGTAGTATTTCATAAGTATTTCACACAATAGTGTACTACTATCCCGTAACTTGTGTACTCGCAAATGTCATCTCATTTTTTTCATACTCTCTTCTACACCCAGGAAGTCCAACTGATTGGAAGTGTTGAAGTAAGAGGAGGAGAATTGGACATAGTGAGATTCATAGGGACAGTGGGTGGTCTACCTTTAACAATTGTCTCCGAAAAGTACTAAACACTCATTTCTTCGTTGTGTGTAGTTTGTCTTTAACAATTGTCACAGAGATGGATTGTTTCACTAACAGGAAATAGATGTATGAGTACAAGTCCAAGCCCACTCGGTGTCATCCAAGATTTGTGGGTGGAGTCGGTTTTTTTATATATTATGCAAAACAGGAACGTGGGGTGCAAGGAAACGGTGTTATGTGTTATCCAAGTTGGAAACATGAAAATAGTAAGTTTCTTGAATGCGAGACAATCAGGTCCCACATTGTCCTCAATAGAGTTGTTCCAATGTACGGAACTTGGAGACATCACGGAGAACTGCCCGAACGTCGTGAAATCAACGTTGTTGTGGAAACTGGTCACGGTGAAGAGATGGCAACAACGTTGTACGATGCTTTCAAGAAAAGTGTGGAGGATGCCAATATGGAGCACAAAACAGAGGATTCAGAATTCCGTAAATTTGAACAGCTATTGGAAGAGGCAAGAAAACCATTGTACATAGGATGTCAAAAACACTCGAAACTTTTGTTTGTGGCACATTTACTCCAATTTAAGTGCTTGAATCGATGGAGTAACAAATCATTTTCAGATGTTCTTTTACTTCTAAAGGACGCTCTTCCACCAAATAATTTGTTTCCATGCAATTGGAATGAGTCTAAGAAAATGATGGGTGACTTGTGTTTGAATTATGAAAACATTCATGCATGTGCGAATGACTGTTTGCTATTTAGAAATGAATACAAAGATTTAGATGCGTGCCCAAGATGTGGTGAGTCGAGATACTCAATCAAGAAAAAAAAAGGAAACATGCGACTACTGAATGCCTCTAGAGATCCTTAGGCATTTTCCTCTGATTCCGAGGTTGCAATTGTTGTTTATGTCTACTAAACCATCGGAGCTTATGACATGGCATAGTTCGGCTCCACCTACTGAAGAAGGAAAAATTATTCACCCTATGGATTCAATCGCCTGGAAACAGTTTGATTTAGGGCTTCCATCATTCAGTTCAGACGTACGGAACGTCTGACTTGAACTTGTGAGTGATGGTTTCAGTCCATTCAAGATTGGGTCTGGATCAAGCCACAACACGTGGCCAGTTATTATTACCATCTATAACCTGCCCCCTTGGTTGGCAATGATGCAAAACTATTTCATTATAACCCTTATTATTGATGGTCTGAAGTCACCGGTAAATGACATAGATGTATTCTTGCAGCCGTTGATTGATATGTTAAAGGTTTTATGTGAATCTGGTGTGAAGACTTATGATGCACAAACCAAGAGATTTTTTAAATGCGTGCAGCAGTCCTCTGGACCATATCAGACTTTCCTGCATATGTCATGTTGTCTAGGTGGAGTACGAAAGGTTACAAGGCGATTACAAGGCATGTCCTACTTGTCACGTAAACACTGCTTCGTTATATCTGCTGCATAGTACAAAATGTGTTTACATGCGTCGTCGAAGGTTTCGATCAGAGGATCACCCATGGAGGGCCGATAAAAAGTCGTTTGATGGGACAAAGGAACGTGATGCTACACCTATAGGATTGTCAGGTAATGACATTTTGAATTTATAGGAAGGATTTTAAAACATCGTGTTCTGAAAAAGTCAACGGACAGAAACTCGATATTTGCCTGAAGTGTGGAAGAAGAAGAGCGTTTTTTTAAGCTTTCGTACTGGAGTACTCTACTCATCCGCCATAACTTTGACGTCTTGCATATCGAAAAAAATTTATGTGAAAGTATTTTGAATATATTGTTGCAGAAAGGTGGGAAGTTAATGGATAATATAAAATCGTGGTTGGATATGCATAGTCTCAATATAAGGAGACCACTCCACCCCAAGCCTTTGAAAAAGGTTAGTGGTAAGGTAATAATTCCTCGTGCTTCATACAATTTGACAAAGGAAGAAAAAACAAAGTTCCTCCTTGTGTTGAAGGAATTTAAACTCCCAACGGGGTTTTCTGCAAAAATTTCAAGTCAAGTACAAGGCAAACCGAGGAAAGTGATTGGTCTTAAGAGTCATGATTACTATGTTCTTATCCAACAGCTCCTTCTGTTGGCAGTGAGAAAATCAATGTCTAAGCCCGTTACCAAAGTAATAAATGAATTGTACGCATATTTCAGGGAATTGTGTTATAGGGTGGTTGATGTAAGAAAGATAGAGGACACACAATCACCTACTCCATACATCCTGTGTAAACTAAAGAGAATCTTCCCACCGACGTTCTTTGACATCATGATTCATGTGACACAACACTTGGTATCGGAGGTAAGATTGGCAGGACCGGTTCATTACAGATGGATGTACCTAATTACACGTAACTTGCTTACATTGAAGAATTATATTCTTAATAAGAATCGGCCGGAGTGTTCTATTACTGAGGGGGTATTAGATGGAAGAAGTAACAACTTTTTACGCACGTTATATTGATGGGATGGAATCAAAAGTTACAATGCCAATAAGATACGAGGATAGACCGTTGCGGGCTACTCGTCCATATATGCTAACCACTGAAGTGGTGTACCAGCTACATTTTATATTGTTCAATACTCCAGAGACTCAGCCACACCTGTTCTAAGTATAATCAATTATTTTTTTTTGCAAATATGTCTCATTTATAAATTAAATTTCCTCTTCATGATTGTATTTGGGTTATTCGAAAGGAACATAAAGACCAATTAAGAGGGTTACACCCCCAGTGGGTTGAGCATCGAATACAAATAGTGCAACACAACAAATTTGTACAGTTATTTAGAAAACGAGAAAAAGTTTTCCCTTAAATATAGGAGTGACAGTATTACGTTTGTATCGAATGTCCCTCCTTTGTTGACCTTGTGGCTAATTGTATTCAAACCCGTCACTATTCTCATTAGAGGCGGTCCAGCAGCCATCCCTATTAAGAGGGTAGCTAATGCGATTTAGGGACGGCAAAGACCGTCACTAATACAAAAACACCGTCCCTATTACTAGAAAACAGTAGGGACGACATTCCACCTTCCCTGATAAAAAAATTTAATAGAGACGGTTCGGTGTCGTTCCTGAAGATGTTTTTAGGGACAGTCTCTGATAGCGTCACTAAAAATTTTTAGTGGCGGTCTCCGACAACATCACTACAACTTTTTAGTGGAGGTCTCTGACAGCGTCCTTAAAACTTTTTAGGGGCTGTTTATTCAACCGTCTCTACAAATAATGGTTTTCTGTTTAATGTTAGGGTCGGCATCACAACCGCCCCTAATACGTTTTTTTTTGTTACAAATACTTTTTTTTCATTGGTAAACATCTATAATTAACACTTAACATTAATTATATAGCTATAGAATGCTATACAATGCAACCAATTCAGCATTATCCATTAGTTAAAACAAATTGCAGACATTCAAACAATCACCGAAAACATTGATTCTCCATAATCAATTCAAAAGTTCACAAAAAATATTTAAAACGTAATTTCTTCATAGTAGTTTCTTAAGTTCACAAAAATTCTAAATGGAACTAACCGAAAAATCCTCCCTCTATGTATGAAACCTACACAGTCAGCCATGTAACTAGACCACTCTATCACTGAAAGAAATCCTCGTCGCTATCCTGTGCACCTAAAATTATTTAATTCAGAAGTTTAGTAAAACATAAAAAAAAATCATGTAAAAGAGAAACATTCTCTAAGTGAGCAAAACCTACACTGTCATGCATATGACTAAGCACCCAATCACAAATAGGGGTCGTCATCGCAATCTAGTGCACCTGCAATGAATGTAATGAAACTTAATCGAGGAAAAATTAAATTGAATCACGTAATTGAGTAGTTTAAAGAAGTAAAACCAGAGGTTGAGGGAGTGGTTGCATTGCGCTCAAACCTAATTTGAACCAGAAAATTCTCCAATGATTGTATTCAAATCATAAGTATTTCATTGATTTCCCTTTGTCTTGATGACTCCGTCTTTGCTGCTTCAAGCTATGATCTCATTGCATCCATATGAGCAGAATTAACAGAAGAGCCACCCCTACCTCTTGTGTAACCAAGCCCGGTACCCCTCTTGTATCCACCGTGATGACCTCCAAAAACCTCATCTAAGACAGGAGTAAGTTGTTGAGGGTCCTTGCTCTATGTAATCTGTCATTCAATAGCTATATCCTGTACAACCTTTTACAATAAAATTAAAATCGATGTTTAAGTTCATATTGTAACCAATAATTGAACAAACAAATTCAAACTTGAAATTACTTACACAGTAGCATGCTGTCATCTCATTTGGGTATTCCCCATCTTTGTTAGTATGGGCCCCTAAGTACGCATTCACCATTTTGAAGACTATCCCTTTCTCTTTTCACTATTTTGAATTTTTTGTTAAGGAATTTAAACTGTTTTCAAAAAAAAAAAAATAACAAGTGGAGAGAGTTAAATTGAAATACCTCTTTCTTATAATAACGAGCTTTGGCATTGTCCCAAGCATGTGAGAAGTCTTGAGAGACTTTCTATTCTTCTTATTCCTTTCTGACATATCGGCGACATGTTTTTGTTTCCAATAGCGTAAAAGTTCTTTCCAAGAGTCATCTGTGAGTGTTGAAGTGGGATTATCCTTGAGCTCTTCCTTGGTCTTCCCTTCGAAGTATTTTTTTCTAAAGTTATACCGATTGTTCTTTATAATTTTTTGGATGACAGGCACAAGTGCTGACTTCGTAACTTCATCATCAAGTGGTTCATCTTTGGAATTCTCGAATTCGTACTTTTCCTGTGTGAAATAGTTGGACATCTTTAACTAATTTACATCTGAACATGTTAAATAAAAACTTACAGGGGTTATTGACATACCTTGATGTGTTCAAACCAATTATTGAATTGTCCGTCGACATACTGAGAGCATTGCTTGTGAATGGGGAAAAATTCCTCTGAATGCACTTCTGAGCCAATTAATCTAACTAACGCATTCTGTCTATCTGAAGTTAATTGTCGGTTTTCAATCTCTATGGTCCATTTTCCTTCATTTTCTCTGGGCGCAAGATTGATTGCCCGAGTCGGACCTCTCCCCCTACGCCGCTTTGACGGCTCTTGATCCACCGGTTCTTGTGTTTCCTCATCCTCGAAGGGGAGGTGCTCTTGATCCTCCGGTTCTTGTGTTTCCTCATTCACAATGGGGAGGGGATCTTGGTCCTCCGGTTCTTGTGTTTCCTCATCCTCAAAGGGGACGTGATTGTCATCCATCAGCTCTTGTGTTTCATCATCTTCATAGGGTAGGGGATCCCTTGGTGTCGTTCGTAAAGATCCTAAAACAAAGGGAATAAAAATACCACGTAACATGTATATATATCTATACAAGTCAGGAGTGGAATAACAAAAGTTGCATATATACCTCCTTCAGACTCCTCAGGAGATTGATAACTTGGGTATAATATTCTAATGCCAGGAATCTGTGAAGGGACAAGAACAAAGAAAATAAAAATATTACGCACGACATACAAAATTCTATACAACTCAGAAGTGGAATAATTAAAGTTATATTTATACCTGTATTAGAGTCCTTTGGAGATTGATAACTAAGGAACAAAACTCTGAATTTTGAAACCTTTGAAGAGCCTAAAATAAAGGGAATGAAAATGTTATGCAGCAAGTACAAAAATTTGTACAACTCAGGAGTGCAAAAATTAAAGTTACATATATACCTATTTCAGAGTGTCTTGGACATTTTGTACTTGATTCTTTGGTGAGAGGCCGTTCCGGTACTGGCTTAGTACCTAATTGTTTGGCTAGAGGAAGTTTTGGTACTGGCTTCGTACCTAATTGTTTGGCGAGAGGCTGTTTCGGTACCGGTTTTGCACCTAATGTTTTGGCAAAAACCTGTTTCTGTACTAGGTTCGTACCTGATTCCTTGGCGAGAGGCTGATTCAGTACCCGTTTTGGAATCAATTTTGTACCTAATTCCTAGGCGAGAGGCCGTTTTGGCATCAATTTTGTTTTGCTACACCCTTGTTGTTGGATTATGTGTGACTTCGGTTGCATCCTCCTGTAAATAGAATATTAATAATTTTTTCGACTCAAAACTACAATGGAATATTGTGTGAGAAATAAACCTACATTATTTAGTATTCAATTCACCTATGTCAACCCTCAAACCTACTCCAAGATCTCTACGCATCCACAGAACATCTTCAGAAGGATCCAATTCCTCTGGGACTCCCACATCTACACGATCTTGGGCCATTAACAAAGCTTCATCTTCTTCTGCCCTACCATCAACATCGATTAATGGCATCTCATAAGTATCCCTCAGTCTCCAACGACAGACCACACTCCAGTCAGATTCGATCGGATCCTTTGAGCAAAACACTTGTTGTGCTTGAGATGGAAAAATAAAGGGTTCACCTTCATAAGTTCTTCTTGTGGTGTTCAACAATGTGAATTTATTCTCATCAATAATATGGCCTCTTCCCTCCATATCGTACCAGCTGCACTTAAACAAGTGTGTTAGTGTCCAAGATCCAATGTATACTTCTAGTACAGTCTGTAACACCCCATACAAAATATCATCTCCTTCTCCAACAGTAGCGATGCTGCTATTTTGTGACACGCGTGTTGTCTACTGAACTGGTTTCAAATTTGTATCCATTACCAAAGAACCCTTGGTATGAAAAAGCTTCGTGTTTCGGACCTCGTGCAAAATCAAATAATTTTTTGTCTAGTTGTTCCCCCTCACACAAGTTGCTGACCTGAAAGTACGAATTAAAATATCGTCTAAACCATTGGAAAAACTTACATATGCAAATCAACACTAGAAAAAAAAGTAGGTAAGATGCACTTACGCGTTCTCTAAACCATTGTACAAACTTATTATGTTGTTCTTTTTGAAGACGTTGCTCGAACCATGTAGGGTGCAACTGTCTCTAGAAATCCTTATGTTCCCTGCAAGAATGAGCGAGGACAATCAAATACAACTTAAGACTCTATTATTATTCATGTGTTGTGGAATAATCAAATTATACTTACATCAAATATGGTTGAACTTCCAAGCTATTGAATAGCACAAACCGGTGCACCTGAAACGCCTCTTCGTTTGTAATCAAGTATGGATGTGCAGCCCCTAATGGTCCTTCCTCGTAACGAATCGGCTTGTTAAGCTTTGTCTCTAATCCATCAAAATATTGTGCACAAAAAGTTGTAACTTCTTCCATCAAATACCCTTCCGCTATAGATCCCTCGGGCCGATTCTTATTACGGATATAATTTTTCAAAGTCAACAGATAGCGTTCAATTGGGTACATCCATCTGTATTGAACCGGTCCAGCTAATTTAGCCTCAGTGGCTAAATGAATGCACGAGTGGATCATTATATCAAAAAATGCTGGTGGGAAAATCCTTTCGAGTTTACATAAAATAATGGGAATATCCACCTCTAGCCGTTCCATCTTTGCCAAATCAATCACTCTAGAACACAACTCTCTGAAGAATGAGCAAAACTCGTTTAAGACCTTGGCAACTGGTTTTGAAATCGACTTCCTCAACGCCAAGGGAAGAAGTTGTTGCATCAACACATGATAGTCATGGCTTTTTAGACCCAAAATTTTCTTTTCTTTAACTTGTACTTGACCAGAAAAAATTGAAGAAAAACCTGATGGAAGTTTAGTGTTTTTCAGGACACGAAGAAAATTGGTTTTTTCTTCATTTGACATGTTGTATGAAGCATGTGGAATGATTACCTTACCAGCCACTTTGGTCGAAGGTTTAGGATGAAGTGGTTTCCATATCCCCATATGCTCCATATCTAATTTGGATTTCAAATTATCCTTTGACCTTCCATCCTTCTGTAACAGTGTGCTTAGTATACTTTCACATATGTTTTTTTCAACATGCATGACATCCAAATTGTGACGAATTAATAGAGTACTCCAATAAGGTAATTCATAGAATATACTCTTCTTCTTCCACCCTTCACGCAATTGGCCTGTTCCTATTCTGGAGGCTTTACCTTTCCCAAATTCAACATTGTCATATCCAGCCCAAATATTCAATATGTCCTCTCCTGTCAAAGAAGTCGGTGCACCGTCATGTTCATTTTTCTTGTCAAATGTCTTCTTATCAACTCTCCATGGATGACTGTCTAGTAAAAATCTACGATGCCTCAAGTACACACACTTTCGACTATGTGGCAGATAAATAGAACCAGTGTTAACATGACATGTAGACAAGTTTTATACCCCTTTGTACTCCAGCCAGACAACATACCATATGCAGGGAAGTCAGATATGGTCCACATCACCGCTGCGCGCATCTGGAAGAATGATCTAGTGTTAGCATCATATGTCTTAACACCCACCTCCCATAATACCTTCAACTCGTGGATTAATGGCTGTAGGTAAACATCGATATCATTACCTGGGGATTTCGGACCATCAATAGGAAGACTCATGACAAAGTAATTCTGCTTAATAGCCAACCAAGGAGGCAAGTTGTAGATAGTGCAATGACTGGCACATGTACTATGGCTCGAACCGGTTCCAAGCTTAAACGGACTGAAACCATCACTGGCCAGCCCGAGTCTTATATTCAATGGATCACTACTGAAATTAGGATGTAGAGTGTCAAAATGTTTCCATGCAATAGAGTCTCTAGGGTGGATCATCTTCCCTTCTTCAGTTGCAAGAGACGATCGAAGCCATGTCATAAATGGGGAAGTTTTCTTTGACATAAACATTCGTTGCAACCTCGGAACCAAAGGGAAATGTCTAAGGATCTTAGCTGCTTTGTTACCTTTTCCCGGTTTCCCTCTCTTCTTTTCTTTCCATCGAGAGGTATAGCATCTTGGGCAAATAGTATATTGTCTAACGAAACCTTCTTTAAGGATGTGGTACTCGATGGTCTCACAATCATTGTAATGTCTATTTTCACATCGGACACATGGACATAACATACTCCCGTTGCTCTGAAGCACTCTATGTTGTTTTACGTACTCTATAAACAAATGAATTCCACCTACATAAATAGGATGGCATCAATCGTGCTTGTTGGTGTACTCATACATCCATTTTTTTGTTTTGAGATAGTCTATCTCCTCACTGCAACCACACTCTCATTTACGACACAATATAAATCATGTATTGTTATTCTAATCAAATAAGAGAGTAATGCAAACATTTTTTAAGAAGTAAAGAGTTTGTCAATCTAATATTCTTAAATCAAAACAATTAAATCCACCCTAACTTACATTTATATGCCAGCAAATAAGAGATCCCGAACAATGTGGACAAAATTCTTTATAATACCAGCTCTAGAATCAAATATACCTCCAAAATAAGAGATATTAATTGCTCCTACACAACATGCTAGACACAACAAATACTAGAGTATATCCACCAAATATTTGCATAAAGTTAATCTACACCATTTTCTCCAATCTACTAAGATGTAATTTGACAAAAAAAAAATTTATGTAACCACACTAACCAATCATGGGAAAAAATGACAAGCAAAAGTATAAGATCAATAATTGAGAAAATACAAAACTGAATCGTTGAAAAAGAAATTATAGAGCCAAAATTGTTTTTGCTAACAAGATCAGTTTCTTTGGCAATACATACCAATATAAAAATATGTTTAATGAAAGATCTTGTGTGTAAGCATATTCATAACATTGGGAAAAGCTGAATCTATACGTTCTGAAACCATACAAGTTTAATTTGCTCCCAAAACTGGGGTAATTTTTTTATCTGAAAGAGTACTACACAACCAAGATGATAATCTTCAGAAATAGAAGAATAAATCTTCTTTGAAATATATTTTTCTGGTTTAATAAGGAGGGAAAAATCAAATTTCAATGCAAATATATTTTCCCGGATTAATAAGGAGAGTTCATTGGTTAATGAATGCCTATTGTACTGCAAAAAAAACTAAGTTCACATGCGCCGAGCTCAAATACAATAGCTTCTATGATTTTATTATTCTTTTCTTTTTGGGAAAGGAGTTCCATTCAGAAGATAACTCGTAAAGTTGAAAACTTGAAGATTTTTTAAATAATTAATTAAGCTTCCAAATTAATAACGTGCATCTCTCCTTCCATTGTTATTATTAATTAATATTAAATGTGAACCATCTCTCCAATTCCTATTTTATTATTATCTTCTTTTTAGGGCTAATTGTGAGCCGACCTTCTTACGGGCGCTTGGCAAGGAGTTTGAAGAGAATTAATTTTCGTACTAGAAGGTGGAGTTTGCAAGAGTTTTTAGTGAGAAAAGCTCAAGCGCCGGGGAGAGTTCTATATGTTTAAGGCACGGAAGACTTTAGGATTATTTAAGAAGGGTTTCCAATCTTTACCTTTTAAGGCGGGAGATATTATAGAGTTAGTGCGGGAGACAAAAAAAAATGGGTTAGGGTTTTAAAATAAAATAAACGGGCTTTAAACCGTCCGCCTCTAAAGATTTTTTTATAGTTATGGTTAAGGTAGACCACCCCTAGTAATATGATTACAGATGGTTAATTAAAAACCCGACCCTAGTTATATGCATTAGCCAGTCACCCACCCCTATTAATATACATTAGTGATGGTTAATTAGTTTCCCGTCCCTAGTAATAAACATTAGGGATGGTTAATTAGTTGCCCGCCCCTAGTAATGTACATTAGGGATCGTTACTTAGTCCCCCGCCCCTAGTAATATATATTAGGGATGGTTAATTAGTCACCCGCCCCTGGTAATATATATTAGGGATGGGTAATTAGTCGTCCGTCCCTAATAATATGCATTAGGGGAGGTTGATTAATGGGCTAGACTTAACGTTGGTAAACACAAAAAAATAAGCATATGAAGATGAACCTTTCATCTATCCAAGTCAAGCACAACTGGTATTTTATCGAAAGACACGATTGAGCCAAGTTGGAGTGTTGTCTGTCGTTGGAGGCCAAGAGACACCTACGACATCCCCTTAGGTGATAACAATGTAAGGGCACAAGAAGATGAGGAATTGCTATTGGCACAAGATGCAAGAGTCAGAGACGCAACAAACATCAATTATGAAGATGATGTTATATAGGTGAGTCGATACCTTGGCCAAGGATCAAGGGTCAATAGTGACGACTTGGATGTAACATGAAGTATGTTTAATCGATTCAAGTTTGTAAATACATCCGCTGCATATAATAATAATTAATTGCAATTCTTCTCTTCTAACTTAATGTCCTTAATTCCTTTATTTTGCAGGATAATTATGCCACCGGGTGACAACATTGGCCTGTGCTCCGGCAGCCCCCTCTCCATTGGGGTTGAGTCCTGCAAGCCCTTCGACATCGGCCCCGGCTCCTGCAGCCCACCCTCCCTCAAAGCTTCCGTCTTCATCAAAGCTTCCATTTGTAGGTCCTAATATATTCATTAAATTTATTTCCCAATTAGTTTATATAATTTTACTTTATTTAATTTGTGTTTAATTCAATTTTAGAAGAATCAATGCGCAAGTTGAGGGAGTTGTTCCCAAGTTACCAATCCCCTGATAGTGATGATTCAGGCACAATTAGATTGATACTGCTTCATAAAATGTCATTTTAATGTTGACTAAGTGTGCATTTGATGTAGGGCCAGTCCCAATGGAGGACATGGAGACCTAACCGCCAGATTGGACTGTTGATGGCATTGAGGCTTCGCAGCCACATGAACCACGCGTGAAGGCAACGATTGTAATCAAAGAGGAGAGATGGTCTCATCTGCACAGCATGACCTGTCCTTTCTAATTTGAACACAAATTCGAGGTCAATTGCATTTCCCACTATATCTGTAGTCGCATGAGCTCGGCCCGAATGCATACAAAGATTGGTTTATAAAAATCAATGTAAGACCAACAACTAGCTATTTATTTTTGTAATAGTCATAAGTACTAACCAAATGTATTTTTTCTCTGCAGGTAAAATACAAGTTTGTTAATGAGAAGGATCATCCCATGACTGCAGCCATTGCGATGAAAGCACTACAGCCAGTTGTGTAGAAAATAATACGAGACAACCGTACCTTCTATAAGAAGTAGCACTACGATGGAAAGACCCCAGAGCAGCTAGCAGATTGTCTCATTGAAGGTATGACTCCTGAAATCTGGATACTGCTAATTAAATATTGGGATGGGGTAAGGGAGTCCGGGCGTGATGTGAAGAACAAGGCGAATAGAGAGTGTCTGAAGATGACTCACACACTTGGGTGTAAGTCTCTTGCCCATTTTTAGAAGAAAGGGTACATATTGAGTTGATTTTTTATATGCCTTGTCAATACTCCAATTTTTTAACATTGCACAATACTTATTCTAGGAAATTAAATTCTATGAAGCAACAAGCAGAAGGTCCAAATTTTGTGTTTTTGAGATCTTTCCTCAAGGCGCTCTAGAGGAAAGAGGGGACATATCCTGATGAGGAGGCAACCACTACTAGAAATAGTCTCCGTCGCCGGTCGAATTCGCCGGTGGAAAAGCCAAAACCCGCCGGCTGAAGCTCTAGCAGCGGGTGTGACATAGTCGGTGGTGGAGGCATTGGCGGAATGGTCCACCGACGAAATCAACCGCCACCGGAGTAAACTGATTCCGGCGGTGGGGTTGACGTAGTCAGCGGTGGAGGCATCGGCGGAATGGTCCGCTGATGAAATCAACCGCCACCGGAGTAAACTGATTCCGCCGGTGGGTGAATCCCGATTTTGTCGGCGGAAAGGCCTTCCGCCGGCGAACGGAACATTCGTCGGGCAAAGGAGGTTCCACCGACGACTAGTCCGAACCTCTTCCCCCGGCGAAAATGATAACCGGCAGAACTGATTCCCCCAGCGAAAGTGACCGCCGGCGGAACCACTTCCCCCGGCGTAAAACAACCGCGGCGGAATATTTGGAAAAATAAAAAAATAGATTACAACCGAGAAGAGAGAAGAGAGAGAGAGAGAGAGAGATGAGAGAGAGAGATGAGAGAGAGAGATGAGAGAGAGAGAGAGAGAGAGAGAGAGAGAGAGAGAGAGAGAGAGAGAGAGAGAGAGAGAGAGAGAGAGAGAGAGAGAGAGAGAGAGAGAGAGAGAGAGAGAGAGAGAAGGAGCACACCTGTCACCATATACAGATGACCGGATGGACCTTTCTTTCCCCAGCCATCTGTTGCTTCAGCACTTGATTTGACTTCCTCTCCCAAGGATCAGCACTTTGGTCCAATAGCAACCTTTTCCACTACCACTTGCCAAGGACAGAAGCAATGAAAGTCTATAAAATGTGCAATGAAATCCAGGCAATGCCCGTCTAAGTATAAAATTCAAATGGAAGATAAAGACCTTCATATCCTTTAAACATTGCAAGATGCTGAATGAGTCTCACATATGCCAATGATAAATCTGTTTAACTAGAATTTGAGCAAGATATTAACCAAGTGACTCTCTTTGCTTTGTGAATACTTTAAGATGGAAAGAAAGGACAAGGAAAAAACATAACGAATGTTTAAAAAGTATAATAAAACAATGGGTTTCTTAATTACCTTCCAGCATCTGCAAAGCAGGTTGTATACACCAATGCATTTAGACGAACAAGAGGAGCACTGAAAATGGGAAGAAAGAGAAAACGAGAAGTTTTTTTTAAAGGAATTAGATTACTTTTGCAAATAAAAACCTCATCATGGTTTATGATGACTTTTAAACACTGACTACTACCCACCAGAAAAGAAAACAAATTAAGAGATTTTCTGATTTTCATACAAGGTCGAGGTTCTTGTTCTCTGCAAGTTCTTGAGCCAGGTAGAGCTGATAACACCATCAAGCATCAGTGAATCCCCATCTGGCCCTAACTCGCTGAGCAAATTAGAACTTATTCTCAGCTTTTGTCATAAACACATTTTACAATATCTGTTTCCACTACCAAAGAAAGGAGCATTATTTATCATTCTATTTCAGATACCTAGCAGACTCTGACTGGGTTAGTTTGGAGCTTTGTAGAAGCTTTGGGCCCAAATGATACTAATGGCCTTTTAAAATACTGAAGACAAAAGAATCAGTTGTGAAAAAAATTATCGGATCAGAAAATATTGTATAGACTCAACTATTTCAGATAAAATAAAATAATGCAAAGCAACCAATACACAACTTACCTTGAGATCAAATTTTACCATAGAAAGCAGATTAAAGACCACCAAACGTGTCAGCTTCACGCTCTTGACTCACTTTAGGGACCTCTCCAATAGTACTAATAGTTGCTGCTGGACTGACATTGAAGTACTTTATAAACTACTTGTGATCCCAGATGAAGGTAGAGCCCATTATTCTAGTTGTACATGAGACCTCTACTTCAGACAAGAGGTTGCAAATTGCTGATAATGTATAAGCAAGACAAGTATCATCGTTGTTCTGCATGGAGACAATATTTTTATCAAACCATCACATAAATAGCGAACATACATATATAAATGCTCGTATAAATGCACATGCTTGAAAACCTTCATGGAGAGGAAGAAGTCTAATACAGCAAACCGAGGGAGTGAAACACATTAAATAAACAATGCAACAAAAAAACGTAAGTAAGAAAGAAAGAAAAATTAAAATAAATGAAAGATAGACAGAATGGATGAAATAAAGAAAGTCAGACCGGAATTAGGAAAGAAGGAAAGAAAGTAAGAATGAATGATAGAAAGAAGAAAAGAATGAAAAAACACTGAATGAAAGAAAGAAAGAAAGGAAGAAAGAAAGAAAGGAAGAATGAAAGAAAGAATAAAAGAATGAAGAAAACACAGAAAGGAAGAAACAAACAAACAAACAAAGTAAGAAAGAAAGAATGAAAGACAAAAAGAATGAAAGAATGAAAGACAAAAAGAATGCAAGAATGAAAGACAGAAAGAGAAAGAGAGCGAGAAAGAGAGAGAGAGAGAGAGAGAGAGAGAGAGAGAGAGAGAGAGAGAACCGAGAGAGAGAGAGAGAGAGAGAGAGAGAGAGAGAGAGAGAGAGAGAGAGAGAGAGAGAGAGAGAGAGAGAGAGAGAGAGAGAGAACCGAGAGAGATAGAAATGAAGTCAGACAGAGAAAGATAAGAGAGAGAGAGAGATAGAGGAAGGAGAGAGAAAACCGAGATAGAAAATTTTAGAGGCATTTCTGCATTTGAATTCCTATCAAATACAGAAATATGGATAATCATACATGTATTAACCAAGTGCTTTTAATTAACACATCGAAAGTGAAACAGATTTAGAGAGAGTGAAAAAACAAGAAAGAAAACGGATAGAGGAAATCAGAGAGAGAAAATTTGAGAGTGTAACAGATTTTGAGAGAAAGTGAGGGAGATAGAGAGAGAGGAAAAACCGAGAGAGTAAGAGAGAGTTAGAGAAAGAGATAGGAAATCGGACAGAGAACACTTCAATATCATTCAACACAACTAATTAAACTTGCTCGAGAGCTCATGCACTGAAATAAACACATCCGACAGCCCAACCAAGAGAGTAAAATATCTAAATTCGTAAGAGCATACATATATAAGCAAAGAAGAAAACATGCACCGAATTATAAATCAATTCACAACATTGAATTCAAAAAACAAAACAGGGACAACTGTCTAAATTAAAAAAATTATACCGAAGAGAGCGAAAATTTATCTCTCTGTTACCTCCACAGATATAGCTCACTGGTTCCGGTTGAGAATCCATAAACCCTCAGACAATAGTTCTCTTAGAATAGGGCAAAAGAAAATCTAAATCAATGTTGACAAAGCACACACGAGTAACACAACATCCTCTTATTAAAAAGGAAAAACATAAAAAAAAAAAAGGCAAGCGAAAAACGTGAAGTACAAATTAATGGATGGATGGGAAAGCGTGCGTCGTTAACCCATGAAAGTGACGGCAGCGAATCAAGCGAGTGGTTTGTAAAAGTAATTCAATTAGAGCAGAAATCAAATAAAAACAGTATAAAATTCAATATGCCAAGGTAATTTTAAATTCTCGAGCAAGAATATCGTGTCTTCGGAAACAAACGAGAGAGAGAGAGAGAGAGAGAGAGAGAGAGAGAGAGAGAGAGAGAGAGAGAGAGAGAGAGAGAGAGAGAGAGAGAGAGAGAGAGAGAGAGAGAGAGAGAGAGAGAGAGAGAGAGAGGGCTAGGGCAAAACTTCGAGCTCCGGAGACGAATTAGAACCGCCGATGATCGTACGGAGCTGACTGAGCTTGGTCTTTGGCCAGAGGAGAACGTGCGTCGGGGAGTGAACGCTGGAGATGCTTCGACTGATGTGGCCGGAAGCTGAACGCAAGAGATGTCGCCTGTTATGTGTGGGAACTTAGGTCCCGATTCAAATCGGGACCTAATAATTTCATATGGGCCCATATGAACCCGAATCAAATCCGGCCCAACTGCCAGATTTCCTTTCGCCAGCGGTTGGGTCGGATCCGCGATATTTCACCGACGAGTCATACATGACCGCCGGCGGAATTGTCTTCCACTAACGAAAGAATTTTCATTCCGCCGGCGGAGACTATATTTCTAGTAGTGAACTGCATTATGTATAAGTTACCAGATTCCTTACAACTTCATTTCATACCAAGTGCATGACTTCATTAGGTTTTGTTTGTTATGCAGGAGCAACTTGTCCAGACCGCAACTGAACTGAAGGTCCACAACTCGATGAACCCCGCGGATTTGACACCTATCATATATAAGGTGTTTGGTGGCCATCACGGGGGTTACGACAGAGGATTATAAACAGCTAGAAAAATTATTTTCTCCACAATATACAGGATTATAAACAGTTAAATTGATACAAATAAGATATAATTATAAGAGAAATACTGGTTTGGAACTCCTAGAATGTCATGAGAGCAAATTAAATAGAATAGCAAAAGATCGAAAATGAAAGACAGTAGGTGATTCTAGTTAGTTCCTGGCAATTCATGAATGTGGAAGATCGATATACCTGATCTGGTGACTTCCGATAGAGAAGAGTACTAACAGGAGTAAACACATGAAACGAAAATGGAAGACAGTAGGTGATTATATTAATTGCATGCATTCTTGATTAAAGTTTAAAATCTTTCCCAATATGATTTCGTTGTTTCTGACAAACAAACTTCTTGATTGAAATTTTGAGTTCGTTGTTCTTAAAAAAAAAAAGCCTTTTCTACTCTCGTCACTTTTTTATGAGCCTTACGCATCGTTATTTAATTGTGCCGAATGAAAATATGGCATTTAAATGAACAAATGGACACATTATATAATTTCAACGACGAGAAGGTGGCGCCATTGGAAATGATCAAAATAGACTCATCAAATCTAGGAATGATTAACCAAGTTGCTACAAAATTGCATGCCCAAGCATGGTCAAGAGTAAAAGTACTCTTCTGTGGCACTTTCTCATAGTTATACATATTATATTAATGTTTCTCGACGGCAGTAGTGTAGCTCTTTTTTTTTTTAAGATGAGTAGTAAATGCGAGTTTCTTCACGTTACTCCATATTTGCCTCCTCTTATTACTCTTCTACCACCGTTTTTTTCTTTTTGTTTTTTTTATTTTTTTGTATGAACGATTGAGGTTTAAAATCTCAATTTTAATTCTAATTTGTTCTGTTTATTGAATAATTCTGTATCTGCCATGGACAGGACGATGAGATCACTCGAGCAGGTTTCCCCATCCGGGGAGTTGTCGCAGCCCTTCCCTCCACCCCCTGCGACTAGACTACCGCCGCCGGCAGGACTATTTCCGCCGACGGATCACGAAGGCCTCCACCTCCTGTTGCACGGAGAGGGCCCATACCATAAAATAGTCCTTCTCTCGTCCTCACATAACACACACAATATCGAACATCCATTGAAGATTCAGTGTATTGATTATCCCAAAAATTGGATAAGTTCTTCTGCGAACTATGTATAAGTTAATGTGAAGTTTGAACATCAAGTTTTGTGGGTATTCTGGGTATATATTCAATACGGTCACTTCTTTAATATTTGCCTGGCGACACCGATTATGGGCCCTCATTATTAAAGACTTACACAGCCAATCAAATAGCGATCTTGTTAACTAATCTAATCAAATGAGATCGGAGCCACACAAATTAGTCGCATATTGATGGTAAAAGAAGAAATATCCCCATTATAAGCTCATTATACGATTAAGGAAGACACGCGGTTAAGTTTCCATGCAGTATAATATTTATAACTCAATAAATAAAGACCCCCCAAAAGAGGCCATGGTTATGCATGACCCTTGTTTAGAATCTGGTATGGAGCCACTCCAGCCAATTTGAGAAAATCACACTCACCATTCTGTACTGGTTATTCTGAATATAGGCAAGTTCATTTGCAAATTATGTAGAATTACTTAAATATACAAGTTAATTTAAACTTAAATATGAGGTCATTAATATCGTGGTTGCTTTGAATTAATGTACCAAATTGAACACTGATTAGAAAAGGATCAGTCCAGTAACAAATTATCTCTTGATGGGGGACAGAATTGACAGACAGGGAAAAAAAAGAAAAAAAGAAAAAGAGTCGTGGATAGGGAAGCGTGACCAAGATTCATCCAAGTCTTTGGCAAATTGGCTTCTCTTTAGTCGTATATTCTGTTTTCTGCAGAAAAGTGAGGAGATCAGAGCGTGTTTCTTTTCCGACTCTGTGTGGTAAAGGCTCCAAAGCTCCACAGAGGCGCAGACCCATAGACGACTTCCTGTTCAGGGATCTATAAATCAACATTCTTGAATTTCCACCAAATCCCAGTGTGAGAAAAGCAGGATCAAATTATGAGGTTCTTAACTCAGCTTCTCCATAATTGCAATATCTTGTTACTCTTCCCTCAGGCGGCTACTCCCCTCAGGTATGTTTGATATTAACGTGATCAAGAAATGAGTAGAAGAGGTTGAAATTATTAACGTGATCAAGAAATGTATCATTAATGAGCAGAAGGACTTAGAAATTTTGTTGCAATAATACATAGAGTCTAACACGCGCGGAGAAATTGCAGTCTCCACTGAAGTTGATATTAACGTGATCAAGAAATGTATCGTTATTCACTTATATATCCTAACAAATGGTCACCACTAATATGCGTTCAACTTGATCAGTTAAGCAATACCAAGTTTACAATGTAATACTTAATATCTCAAAATAGAAACTCAAGTGCTAATAGCATTTTAAATTAGAAAACTGTACATAAAAAAAGTGATGAAGTTTAATTCTATGAACAGAAAATAAAATAATATCAACCTAAACTGGTTTTCGTTTCCAAACAATCTTGCAGGATAATTGTTAGTCCAATAATTGGCAGTATGTAAATTCACTATTTATATTATTGAGGATAGTTATAACAAATACTTTTAACTATTTAATCCAGAACCAAAATATTAATTTCAGCACAACAAGAAGGAAAAATAAATATTGATAATAAATCTAATTCAAACACCCGGAGACTAAGGAAACATAAACAATCTAAAATAGTAATAAAAATACAAATTAGATTTTTTCTAAATCTTAATTTAATAAACCAAATAGCAAACAAGAAATTAAGGAACCAACAATTAAGCAATGCTTAAGCAAAGAAAAAAAAACAGCAATCTAACAAACATAAATTAACTTGAAATTCTCCGTTAAACATTGCTTTCTTTTTGGACTAACCGCCCCCTTAAGGCGTTATCGACGACCATGGTGCAAAGTCATGAGCCAAGCACCTCCCAAGGTTAGGCAACACGGTTAGATGGAGCACTCACCGCTGAGAGGATTGGAGTCGTTTAAAACTCAAGCCGAGAAGAGAGACACGCAGTGAGAGAGAATGAGTAGAGAGAGATTGAGAGAAAGAGAACGATTTATGTACCTTTGGGTTTTCGAGAGCACCTTATTTATCTCCTCCCAAAGTTTCAACAACATCCTTTCCTTCAACGATAATGAAGCGTTCTTCTTGCTGAAGTGTCACCTTGCCGAAGCCCTCGATGAAGAGACATTTCAGAACAGAATTTCAGATCTCACCTCTTCTCTCCAAACCCTATCTCCCCAAAATGACGAACAGACAAGAAGTCTTTGGAGAGATCAGATCGTTTTCAAAAGACACATTCGGGTCCTCAATAAGAAGATCTGGACCCCAACCTGGACCCCAACCTGGACCCGGACCCGACTTATGGGGAAAAGAACGCACACACATGGTTATCATTATCGTTACGTATCGGCCGATACAAGCCGATGCGTATCAGTTTCCTTAAGTAAGAAAACAAGATACGGGGGTCGTTTCCTTTTACAGATAACTAGCCCTGGTATCGTCTGGTATCGTCCCGTAGCGGCAAGTTTCCTAATGTATTGAGGAAACTTGTCAATAAGGAACTTTAAATCTTTCATCCAAATCGTAATATGGTGAATCACAAAGTCAAATATCGTTCGACATCTCAAAAAATTGGGTGTGTTTTGTTTTTCTTTTTTTTTTTTTTGTCAAAATCCGGTCCAGTCCAGCGACAAAACTCTAGGTGGAACCGTTGCCTGTGAATGACAAACTGTTCCGCTGCGGTCGCCGGTTGTAAGGGCGGCTGGAACGCCGACGCAGAGAAACTATGATTTCTCAGCAGCCGGTGATAGGAGGTTAGACATGACCTCCCGTGGTCCGGTCCCAACCCCACGAGTTGGACTGATTTGGTCCAGTACTTCGGCGGTGGTTCAATAAAAAAATGAGTTTTTATATTAAAATTCGATTAAATGCCATGATCAAATCGGTTATGCATGCAATTTGGCACATAGGTAGAATAAATTTTTTTCTACTTTATGGTATATATTTTTAGTTTAATTTTTTTTAAAAATCCTCAATATAAGCAATATTTTTTAATGATGGGTTTGGTTCCAAGTGTTTACATTATATTTGAGATTATTTAGTAAAAAATATAGATAAATAAAAAAAGTGAACAACTAATTTAAGTAGTAAAATTTGAGGTTACTTATCATATTAATTGTGATATTTGTAGATCATATATATTTTACATGCTCACAAATAACATTAAAACCTTGTTATACAATATTGTGATCGGTGCTAGGGAGAGATTAAGTGTTAGTAATTCAGGCAGTTATATCTTCTTCTTCAAATTTTTTTATTAATAAAAACATAACATTTTTATTATTAATAATATTAAAAAGTTTTCTTATTGTATCCATATTTATTACATGTGCATCTTAACCTATCCATGCCACACAAGACTCTGATCATGGTGCAAGAGAGAGACTAAGTGGTTATATTTTGAGCAATAATATACTTTTTTAAATTCGAGTCAATAAGAACATCATACTTTTTACATTGATTGTATTAATAAATATTTGTGTGTTTTCATATTTTTAATAAGTTTTCATAAAGTGTCTATACTCATTATATGCGTATCTTTGAGTATCCATACCTATCCACATTACGTATCTATTTCCGTAGTCACCGATAATTTGCGTATATCCAATACTGAAAACCTTGCACGCACGCAGGCACTTGTGCATGTCATTTTCCCAACAATCTTCCCGTAATGTATAACTCAGTGGTGTTCTTAGTTTCTCTCAGAGATTAAATGCAAATATTTTCAGTTCCAATGTAATTGCTAGTGTTTACTTGGAAGCTAGTTTAACTCAATAAATTTAAGAAAGCACTTCTCGTATGTAAACCCATCCCCAATACCCATTCTTGATAGGTAAGTTCATTTGCAAATTAATTATGTAAAATTACTTAAATATACAAGTTAATTTAAACTTAAAAATGAGGTCATTTATTTCTTCATTGCTTTAAATTAGTGTACCAAATTGAACACTGATCATTAGAAACGGATCAGCCAAAGACGACTTCCCATTCAAGGATCTATAAATCAACTTTCTTTGCCACCAAATCTCACTGCGAGAAAAGCAGGATCAAATTATGACGTTCTTTAAGCAGCTCCATATTAATTTGCCTCCTCTTCGTTCTCTTCTCTTTGGCTACTCCCCTCAGGTAACTCTTCTTAATCTGTTTCGTATGTATCTGTGATCCACATTTTTTTTCTAAAACAGTTTCTTAATTTATGAATGTGACTGGGTTTTCATGTTAATTTGCTCCCTTTATCAAAATATTCTGACTATGTCCATGGCTGGTGGATGAGATCGGTCGAGAAATTTACCCCACCAGTCCGATCGTCGCAGGAGAAGTCTGGACGAGCTCCCTCTGGGGGTTGGGGATCATATATCATCTATCCGCCACCGCAACCCCGACCAGGGCCGCAGCCGATTGATGCACTAAATAAGTAGCAGATTCCTGATTCCGGAGAATTAATCCTCACGTAACATGATATCATTCTGGGGTGTTTTTACTGTTAAGTTTCTATAAAAATTGTAATCCAATTTTTCTCTGTTCCAATGTGTATTTTAGCGGGTAGCTTGCTGACAGTACTGTAACGCTTGCTGTAAATAAATTAGAACCCATTCTCAAGCAGAAAGCATTTTCCTTCAAATGCATGCATAGACCCTACATCCATTAATTCACCTCGACCTATTCTGAACAGCTTATTACTGTAAGTTCCCAGCGGGCTAAAATTTCAATGAAAGAGTGAGTTGCAATTTCGAAAATAAAGTGTTTTAAAAGAGCTCCAACATGAAGCTTTTGTTAGGTGTACTTTTTCAAAGAACTTTTCAGATTGGTGAAGCTGAGCATAGCTTAGTGGTAGGGTGTGTTGGGGGAGGTCTCGAGTTCGAGCTCTCTGCGAAGTATTAGACTACTGTAACCACTGTATTAATCCCACATATAATAGAATCAATTTCTTCAAAAAAAAAAAAATAGAACTTTTAAGATTGATAGGCATATTCTGCAAACTATGTATAATTACTAAAATATTTATTAAGATATATATACATTTGGTGACTTCAGACAAAGAAGAATAAGACGAGAAAACACAGACGTATCAACATGTAAGCTCTTTTCCAAATGTGGTTGGATAATAATTTCTTTTTATAAGAAAAGATTTCAGTGTTCTGAATTAAAGAGCTCAAAAAATTTTTTTTTTTCCAAAAAAGACTCTTTTAAAGAGATAATCAAAGAGTCCTTTTATCAAAGAGTTATTTTCTCTACTAAAAATGTAGACTCCGCCGGCGGAAGAAAAGTTTTCCACTTGCGGAAGACGATTCCGATGGCAGTTGTTTACGACTTGTCGGCGGAATATCGCTTAATCCGACCCAACTGCCAATGGAATGAAATCCAGCAGTTGACCCAGATTTCGATTAGATTCATATGGGCACTTAAGGCCCATATGATACTATTAGGTCCGGATTTCAATCGGGACCTAACTTCCTGCGCACCGTTACGCACGTAATGTGAGCGAACGTGACGCGTGTAACGGGTGTGCGGCTTCTCTCTTCTTTCACCCGCCCTGGAAAGCATTCAATGATTTCGTCGAAGAGAACCATCGTACAAAAGCGTACCTCCGGAGTTCCCCCAGAAAACTTTGTGGTTTCCTCTTCTAGGTGTCGCAAGTACTCCTCTGGCCGAATACCCAGCTTCCACGATGCTCTTGAGTTCGAAAATCCAATTCTTCCGAAGCCTCTAAAAATGATTTTCGGCGGTCTCTTCTGTGTTCTGGCTGCCCTCGTGACGGAAAACTCCTCCGACTTCGTCACCATTGACAAAAGGCTGTTCGTCTTTGCCGTAGGTAATTAATTTCCTTTCGGTTCTTTGTATTTCGTTTTTCTTCCCCATTTCTTCTTATTCTCTTATTTTGCTTTCAGTTCATTTTATATGCTCTTGGTTAAATTTTTAAGCTTTATCATCCTTCTGTCAATTACAAATTTTTGATCCAATTTGTCAAGCTTTCTAATGTTTAATGGTTATTTGCTGCTTAGTTTGTTTACTTCTTGTAGCAGTTATACCGGACCTCTTCCTTGAGTAGATTTATTTGTTAGTGAATCGTGTTCCAGTTTTGTTACAAGGTAATAGTCACTCGCTGTATTCCTTGATTCATTTTCAGTCTTTCATTCATTCTTACTTTCTTTCCTTCTTTCCTAACTTCAGTCTGACATTCTTTATTTCATCCATTTTGTTTTTCATTAATTTGTTTTAATTTTTTCTCTTTCTTTCTTACTTTTTTTTTGGTTGCATTCTTTATTTAATATGTGTTTCACTCTCTTGGTGTGCTGTATTAGACTTCTTCCTCTCCATGAAGGAAGATTGTTGATGTCTATTGGTGACTCAAATTCTCTCTTATTTTTCTCTATCTCTCTCCCTCTTTTTCTCTCTCTCTCTCTCGCTCTATTTGTTTTCTCTCTAATTTCTCTCTAGTTGAATCTCTCTCTCGGTTTACTCTCAAATTCATTTTCAAACTTTAATTCTCTCTCTCTCTAGGTTTTCTCACTGATTTCTCTCTAGTTGAATCACTCTCTCGATTCACTCTCAAATACTATTTCAAACTTTAATTCTCTCTCTCCCCCTCAATCTCTCTGATCTCTCTCTTTCTGATTTCTCTCTAGTCTCGGTTTTCTCTCTTTTAACGTTTTTACCCGCAGGTTAAAAAACCTCCGGTACTGAAAAATTAATTAATATACCGCCGGTTTTAATCACCAATGGTGGAAGGATTTGTTGAGCTTACCTGCAGTTTCGATAACCGCCAGTGTAGTGGAAATTTTCTAAGTATACCGGCAGTTTTAATGACCGCAGGTAAATGAAAAAAAATTATTATTTATAATATTTTTTATTTATATTACACATTCATAAGCCTATTGCATAAATCATAGCCTTGTTGCATAAATCATAGTCCTATTGCATCAATCACAACCCTGTTGCATCATCATTCATTCCAAAAAATGTCAAATTTAGATAACTAAAACTAAATTGCACTAATGCACAATTAATCAACTAAAACTAAATAACACTTGCATCATAAACTTGTTGGATCATAATGTCAATGAACATAATTACAATAATGTATCATAGAATTCCATACCAAAGGAAATTGATAATAAGCAGCACAAAAAAAAAATTAAGCTACCAGTTAGTCCCAACTCAACCCTCTCCATCAGGATTGACATTTTCATTATCATTGCCTGCATACGTAAATTAAGAAATCAATTAACATTTTATTGAAAATCACGATCATCACCCGTCACAATTAGTTAATAATAAAGGTCTAACATACCATGAGTTTGCTGTTGATGTGATTGAGCCAAAATGGCGATTTGCTCTCTCATAATCGCCAGCTCCCACTGTGTGGTAACGTCTTTGTCCTCAACTCCTTCACTTCCTCCCTTAGTGTTTTAGTTTCTTGAAGTGACGCTAACCTGCGCGCACAACCTGCCCGACCACATAAATAACCATGGCCAAAACCCCTCTCATATCCACCGTGATGTCCATCATGCAGATGATCCAATACAGATCTCAAATCTTCGGGGTCCCGCAACAAATCTCTCTCTTGCTATGTGATACATCACTGTGTCACAATTAAAAAAATTTTTGTTCTTACACCTAGCACATGGGCATCTTAACTGGCCATTTTCTTGGGCACCCAACCTTTGTTTGGCAAACTCTGTGATCCCATCCGAAAATTCGGGCTGGCACCGGTCAAGCTTGTTGGCATACCGGTACATCTAACTCCTATCATTGAGATAGTCCATCTTTGCGATAAAACACAAAGACAAGTTGAAAAAATTGTTAGGAGATTATGATTTCAATCTTATTCCACACTCCCTACTGATTTTTTTTCTAGCTCTTCTGTCTCCCTCTCTCCCTCTCCCTTCCTCTCTCATACTTTGTTAAAGTGTAAGAGTGTGTACGTGGTAGGAAAGAGGGAAAACAGATGAGTGCATGCATCTGAAATTACCATCTACACCTAACATTATATACGTTGAATGCATGAGTAATTAACCTAACTAGTTGACATTCATACTCAACGCAGAAAAGCAGTAATAAAACAAAATACATTCCATAATTCTAGAATCATTCCATGCATTCGTATATCAATTAAAAGAATCACATAATGTTACAAGTCATTCAGGAGCATACTATAATAATCATAGAAGTATGAACAATAGTCCTAACAACAATACATAGTAGTGGACACAAACAAACACAAATCTCAAGTAAATACTAAAAAAAATGCTTGACAATTTGGTTTGAAAGAAGAAATGTTTAAAGGAAACGAATTTTCTGTAATCGCCCAAAAATTGGATGCAGCCTGTCATTCAGGTGAAAAAGGCTTATGAAGATCAGAAACTCCCTTTTATGAAACGATGAAATGATGATGCTTCGAGCCATCGGCGGCACATATATATATGTAATACACTGAAATAATCTATTAGTAGTACCCACCTGGCCACACTAATGCATTTCATCATCTCATTATAAGCAAAGACGCGTGCTGCAACTCAAAGACTACTATTTTGAAGAGAAAAAAATAGAAATTATGGTATGTTATTCTTTTAAAATTGGTTATTAAGAAATATATTATTATTTTGTAATGAATTAAGAGAAGTGAATTAACCATGTTAGCATCAAGATTAGATAAAATAGGTTGTTTCAACCCAATTAATATAGAGATGCAACTTTTTTGTTAATTGTCAATCAAATGAATTAAGGGTAGGGAGTTTAGGAACCGGAAATCTCTGAAATCTCGCGAACAAATAAAAAACCAGAAAACCGTGAACCCGAAGAATCTCGCGAACAGGTGTTCACGACCTATATGTGAAACGGCAAAAAGAATCACAAAAAACTCATTTTTTTGTTAAAATGAGTAGTAAATGCGAATTTCTTCATGTTACTCCTCCATATTTGCCTCCTCTTCTTACTCTACTCTCTGGGTACTCCCCTCAGGTTTGTTTCTTTTTTATATCTCTGATTCATAATAACTTTCTACCACCGTTTTTTTTCTTTTTTCTTTTTTTTGTATGAACGATTGAGGTTAAAAATCTCAATTTTCATTCAAATTTGCACTGTTTATCAAATATTTCGGTATCTGCCATGGACAGGACGATGAGATCACTCGAGCAGGTTTCCCCATCTGGGGAGTTGTCGCAGCGATTCCCTCCACCCATTGCGCCTAGGTCGCCGCCGCGGCAGGACGATTTCCACCGAAGGGATCATGAAGGCCTCCGCCTCCTATTGCACCGAGAGGGTCCATACCATAAAATAGGACTTCTCTCATCCTTTCGTAACACACACATCGAACGTTCATTGGTGATTTTAGATTTTATTGAAGATTTAATACAGTCTCATTACTCAGATTCAGTGTATTGATTATCCCAAAAAATGGATAAGTTCTTCTACGAACTATGTTTACGTTAATTTGAAGTTTGAACAACAAGTTTTGTGGGTATTCTGGGTATATATTCAATACGCTCACTTCTTTAATTTTTGCCTGGCGACATCGATTATGGGCCCTCATTATTAAAGACTTACACAGCCAATCAAATAGCGATCTTGTTAATTAATCTAAACAAATGAGATCGGAGCCACACAAATTAGTCACATATTGATGGTAAAAGAAGAAATATTTCCATTATAAGCTCATTATACGATTAAGGAAGACACACCGTTAAGTTTCCATTCAGTATAATATTTATAACTCAATAAATAAACACCCCCAAAAGAGGCCATGGTTATGCATGACCCTTGTTTAGAATCTCGAATGGAGCCACTCCAGCCAATTTGAGAAAATCACACTTACCATTCTGGACTAATAATTCTGAAGATAGGTAAGTTCATTTGCAAATTATGTAGAATTACTTAAATATACAAGTTTATTTAAACTTAAATATGAGGTCATTAATATCTTCGCTGCTTTGAATTAATGTTCCAAATTGAACACTGATTAGAAAAGGATCAGCCCAATAACAAATTATATGTTATGTAAAGAAAATATTACGTGATTTTCTCTTGATGGTGTATGTTGACTGAGGTCTTTATGGGTTAGAAGATGGGGGACAGAATTGAAAGACAGGAAAAAAAAAAGAGTCATGGATAGGGAAGCGTGACCAAGATTCATCCAAGTCTATGGCAAATTGGCTATCTTTAGTCGTTTATTCTCTTTTCTGCAGAAAAGTGAGGAGATCAGAGCGTGTTTCTTTTCCGACTTTGCGTGCTCAAGGCTCCAAAGCTTCACAGAGGCGCAGACCCATAGACGACTTCCTGTTCAGGGATCTATAAATCAACATTCTTTAATTTCTACTAAATATTAGTGTGAGAAAAGCAGGATCAAATTATGAGGTTCTTAATGCAGCTCCATATTTGCCTCCTCTTGTTACTCTTCTCTCAGGCGGCTACTCCCCTCAGGTATGTTTGATATTGATATCTCTAACAATTCATAATTACTCTCTAACACAGTTTTTTTGCTGTTTAAATTTCAATTTTCATGCTAATTTGCCCTGTTTATGGAATAATTCTGTTAATGCCATGGACAGGATGAAGAGATCAGTGGAGCAAACTTCCCCATCTGGGGAGTCGTCATCACAGCCTGTCCCTCAACTCCCTGCGCTTAGGCAGCAGCTACCTAGAGGACGAGTTCCGCCAAGTGGTCCAAATTTATTGCCTCCTGTAGTACGAAGAGGGCCGCACCCATAATATAGTTCTTCGGTGTTCTTAGATTTTATTTAAGATTCAATCCAATCTTCTCAGTTTCAGTGTATGGGCGATATTCCAAAAAAAACAAAAAAAATGGATTGGTTCTTCTACGAACTATGGAGAATTACTTAAATAAGTTAATTTGAACACGATGCATGTTTTTACGGCCTCTTTTTAATATTTGCATACTCACGCTAGCTGATGATGGGCCCTCTTTAAAGACTCTCAAACAGCCAATCAAATGGTCATCTTCGTTAACCTATCTTTGAAAAAGATTGGTGCATGCCACACATATTAATAAAGAAACGGACGTTGAAGATTAACGGACGGTTGACATCTACAGTCATTAAACAAATGGACCGTCCACATCTGCTATTGGATCTGCTATTGGATCTGCTATTACATCGTCTTCTTGTGGGCAGTCTGACTCAATATTTCTTCAAGAGTATGAAATTATGAATAGATAAATGCGAGTGCCCTCGACCATGAGCGTCTCTCTCTAGCTATAAATCAACATGGGTTTCAACAAAATCTCCGTGTGAAAAAGCATCAAGGCATGAGGTTCTTCACGCTGCTCCTCCCTTTTTGCCTCTTTGTCTTACTCTTTACTCTGGGTACTCCTTAAGGTAACTCTTCTTAATCTATTTCGTATGTATCTGCGAGTCATGTTTACTTTCTAAAACAGTTTCTTTACCAGTATGATTATGTTTTTTGTGTTAATTTGCTTGGGGATCATATATTGATCCGCCACCACGACCTGTAGCACCAATAGGGCAGCTACAGTTAAGTAGCAGCTTCCTGATTCCGTAGAATCCTCACTTAGCATATCATTCCGTGGGGTTCTTACTTCCAAGTTTCTATTGAAATTAAATTTAGTGGGATTTTTCTTAGTTCCAATGTATTCAATTGGTGGTTTACTTACTGAGTAATGCAATTAATAAATGAGTAATGCTAGTTGCACCTATGCACAATACCTATCCCACGTACATGCAAATCTAAGCCCTCAAAGAGACAAAAACATAAAAAAAAAAAAAATTTATTTTTTAAAATACTATATTGATAAACCCTAAGCATCAATGGTTTAGATTACCATGTACATACATGGGTTAGGTACTGTGCATTGGTGTAGGTAGCATTTTCCTTTATAAATTGACAGATTACTCTAAGGCTCCTTGGGGGCTACATTATGAATGAAAGATCAAGTTGCTATTTGGAAAATAAAGTGTTTTTAAATAGCTCCAAAATGAGCTATCAAGGAGTTACTTGTCAAAGAACTTTTCAAAGAACTTTTCAAGGAGTTATTTGTCAAAGAGCCTAACCAAACGTTGCCAAAAGACAGATAAATTCTGTAAAATAAGTATTATTACTAAAAAAAAATACAAGTTAACTATAAGGTAAGATATACTTCCGGAGACTTCCAATAAAGAACAATAAGAGGAGAAAACTCCGAGAAATGAACACCATTAGAGAATATTTAGGTATATGTATAAGTTTATTTTCATAAGTGAAGATTTCAGTGTTTTGTAAGAGCCACTGCTAGAAAAGTATACTCCGCCGACGGGTTGAAAAATTTCCGTCGGCAGATTTTATTTGTATCCGACCCACCCGATGGAGGAAGGAAATCTGCTTGTTGGGTCGGATTTGGATCTAACTTCCTGCGCAGCATTACACGCAAAACGCGAGCGTGCGTGACGCGCGTAATGGGAAGATTGTATAGGGCCTGATTTCAGTTTCCTTCGACGAAACTCGTTGAAATTCATCGAAGGAAATGAGCGCACAAAAACAAAGCTCCGGAGTTCCCCCGGCGTTCCCCTGGTGTTCCCCCGGCATTCTGCCAGAAAGTTCTCCACTTTCCATTTCTCGGCTTCGCACACACTCCTCTAGTCGAAGACCCAACTTCGACGTCGCTCTTGGGTTTCAAAACCCGGTTCTTCTGAAGGCTCTCGGGGTGATTTCCAGCGGCGTGCTCTATGTTCCGGCCTCCCACCCGACATTGAACCCCTCCGACTTCCTCGCCTTCGACGGAAGGCTCTTCCCCTTTGCTGCTGGTAATTTTTTTTAGGTTCTATTTATTTTCTTTTATTCTCCTTTTTCGCTTTTCCCCTTTTTCCCCCTTCCTCATTATTCTCACAACACTCCATTTTTCTCTTTGCCTCCCTCTGAGCTGCAGTTTCTCCTTCTTCAAACCCTCTGTTGACCACCAGCAAGAGAAGGCAACCATCTAGGGCCATCAGAGACTGGTTACGGTCCCCGAAAGCCACTGCAAAACAGTAGCGAGCACCTTCTCCATTACAGTGAGTGTTGTTTTAATAACTGAGTAGCATCTATTAGAAATAATTCTTCGTTAAGGTTTTTATCTTCAGTTATTTGATTTATTGTTGTTGATTATATAGTTGCAATTTTGTTTTTGTTGAATGATTTTTCTATGGTATTTAATAATGGGTTGAATGATTCTTATAATTCAGTTACTAGTGTGTTTCCTTGTTGATTCGATGGTGTGTAATTATGTGTTGAATGATATTCGATGGTGGATGTGAACCGGTGTGTTTCTCTCAAAATCAATGGTGTGTAATTATGTGTCGAATTTGTAATTCAGTGACTATTTCACTCTGATTTATCTCTCTTTGTTTTCTCCCTGAATTCCCTCTCCTTATGTCTTCCTCTCTCTCTCTCTCTCTCTCTCTCTCTCCCTCTCAGGTTCTCTATCTTTCTCATTCTCTCCGATTTCTCCATTGCTAAATATTTCTCTCTCTCGGTTTATTCTCAAAATCTGTTTCAAACTTTCAATCTCTCTCTCCCTCTATCTCTCCAATCTTTCTCTCTGTCTCCCTCTCTCTCTCTCTCTCTCTCTCTCTCTCTCTCTCTCTCTCTCTCTCTCTCTCTCTCTCTCTCTCTCTCTCTCTCTCTCTCTCTCTCTCTCTCTCTCTCTCTCTCTCTCTCTCTCTCTCTCTCTCTCTCTCTCTCTCTCTCTCTCTCTCTCTCTCTCTCCTTTCCTCTCTCTTTCTCTGACTCTCTGATTTCTCTGTACTTAAACCTTTTTCTCTCTCTCTCTCTCTCTCTCTCTCTCTCTCTCTCTCTCTCTCTCTCTCTCTCTCTCTCTCTCTCTCGGTTTACTCTCAAATTCTGTTTTAAACTTTTAATTCTCTCTTATTTTTCTCTCTCTCTCTCTCTCTCTCTCTCTCTCTCTCTCTCTCTCTCTCTTTCTGATTTAAAATTCTGTTTTAAACTCTTAATTCTCTCTCTTATTTTCTCTCTCTCTCTCTCTCTCTCTCTCTCTCTCTCATTCTCTCTCTCTGATTTCTCTCTAGTCTCGGTTTTCTCTCAAATTTTGTTTCACTCTTTATTTCTCTCCCTCCCTCTATCTCTCTTATCTTTCTCTACCTCTGACTTCATCTCTATCTCTCTTGCATTTCTCTCTTTCTCTCTCACTTGGTTTTCTCTCTGACTATCTCTCTGACTTCCTATCAAAATCTGTTTCTTATCTGTACTTCTCTCTATTTGAATTCCTCTCTCTCTCTCTCTCATTCTCAGGTTATCTCTCTTTCTCATTCTGTTTCAAACTTTCAATCTCTCTCTCCCTCTATCTCTTCAATCTTTCTCTCTATCTCCCTCCTGCTCTCTCACTCTCTATCTCTCTCTCTCTCTCATTTTCTCTCTCTTTCTCTGACTCTCTGATTTCTCTCTACTTAAATCTCTCTCTCTCTCTCTCTCTCTCTCTCTCTCTCTCTCTCTCTCTCTCTTTCACTCTCTCTCGGTTTACTCTCAAATTCTGTTTTAACCTTTTAATTCTCTCTTATTTTCTCTCTCTCTCTTTCTCTCTCTCTCTGATTTGAAATTCTGTTTTAAACTTTTAATTCTCTCTCTTATTTTCTCTCTCTCTCTCTCTCTCTCTGATTTCTCTCTAGTCTCAGTATTCTCTCAAATTCTGTTTTTTTTTTTGCAGGAAAAGTATAACTTTGTGAATGAGAAGGGTGCTGCAGTCACAGAGCAAGTGGCCATGGAGGCAATCAACCCAGTGCTCCAGAAAATTATCAGAGACTACAGAACCGCATATAAGAAAGAGCACTATGTTGGGAAGACTGCCGAACAACTTAAGACTTTTCCCATACATGGTATGAGCCAAGAGGATTGGGTTCTCCTTGTTAAGAATTGGGACAATTTTAAGAGTATGCATATAGATGAGCAGAATAGTCGTAATCGACAGAAGTGGAAGACAACACATACCCTTGGATCGAAGTCTCTTCCTCAATTCTTAGACGAACAAGTACTTATATGATTTAGTAGTGGGAACTAAACTGATTTTCATTTTCAGCCTAGATTACTTACTATAGACATTAATTACAGCGTACGACCGACCCTGATGGCTACACCTTCCTGATGGCATACCTCAAAGCTCACCAAAGGAAGGATGGGACTTATCCAGATGAAATAACAGTTGAACACTGTGTAAGTTATCGAGTGCTTTATGATCTGTGTTGAATAGTACTCCTTGATTATTTAAATTCATTATTTTCTTGTGCAGGAAGCGGTTCGTTGAGAAGCCTTCGAAAGTAATGTCACTAGCTCCAAGGATCCCAGAGACGTGACACCCGTATTGGATATAGTGTTCGGGGGCCACAAAGGAGGTTATGAGAGCGGAGTTGCAACAGGTGCTCGACTGTGTAGAGGTGCCTCTTCCAGCTCTCGTAGTTATGTGGCCCTGTTTAAACAATTGGAGAGGGAGAGACGAGATAAGGAGGCATTGTCCCAGAAGGTAGACAGCAAGAACCAACGCATGGAGAAGTTAGAAATGTTATTTCTTGCACAGTCACAACAAGGTAAGTATTGTTTTCAGTATTCTACATTATTTTAAATTGATGAGCAAAAATGTATGTCTCTAATGTTGATAAGTTAACCTTCTGTAGGATCTTCTGGCCACGGATAAACTAACCCTCCGCGTCATTGAAGATCGTTTATGTATTCAATGACATTGCGAACATCTCCATTGTAAACTTGGACATTGAAGATCTTTTATGTATATAAATTGTTTATTGCAGACTTAATACCTTCTGCAGGATCTTCTCCATTGTTGTAAACTTAGACATTATGTTAATGTTGATGATGTGGAGTGAAAAAACAGGAAAAACTTAATAAAAAAGAAATTATCAAAACAAAGCTTTCCCCGACGGGTGAAACTGTCGGCCGAACCACTTCCACCAACACCCTAAAGATAACCAGTCAGCAAAACACTGCATATCTTCCACCGACGCACAAACACGCATCGGCTGAAACTTCTGCGCCGACACATACGAATGCGTCGGCTGAATCAACTGCCCTGACGCGTCCGTATGCGTCGGGCAAAATAGTTCCGCCGATGCGTACGTATCCGTCGTGGTAAAAATTTCTGTCAACGCACCCTTGAGCGTTTGCGGAAAAGTTTCCCCCGACGAGTACCCACGCGTCGGCGGAAATTCTTCCGCCGGCGCACCTCAGCGCGTCGGCGGATACCGTTCTGCCGACGCTCTAGTATCCGTCGTCGGAAAGCCTTTATCAGCCGATGGACCCAGGCTTCGGCCGAATGTATTCGTTCGTGCAACAGTTGTTTTTGTCATGCGACGGGTTTCAACGTCGGCAGAGCTGTCCGGCTACGCTCGTTCCGACGGTGCTATCCCACCCGTCGTCGGATGTTCCGCTGACAGTGATGCTTGTTCCGCCGGCGCTTTTTGCCCGCCGGCGGACGTTGGTTTTTTACTAGATGCTAGCTGCAAAAGAAAACTTTCCATTAAGGACTCTTTTCAAAAAGATACTCAAAGAGTCTTTTTAACATAGAGTATAATTAAATGTTGCTGAAAATATTTTGTGAAGCTGTATTTTATATACGTTCTCCTCTTAAAACTGTCGTTGATGAATATTTACATCATGGGATACTTCTTTACAAAAATAAAACAAAGAAAAAAGGGGAATCTTTTTGTTTTTTTCTTTTCATAAAGAGAAACGGATAAAATAGAGAGTTAAAGGATGAGGTGTCAATTTCATGCATTTACACGATCTGTTCTATTTATGGTTTATTAATACAATATAAGGTATAAGGCATTCAAGAATTTTTGCATAATAGTTAATTATGTTTTTATTGATTGAAAAATTATGTAAAGGTCATTTCATATGTGATTAATCCAATTACGCAATCATATAAGAGTAATTAATTTAAAATATTACATTTTATTTATGTATATGCATGATAATAGCCTACAAGAATATACAAGTATTTTTTCTAAGAATTTTGTTGTACAATAGAATGTCATTATTTTTTCAGTTTATTTTGTAAATGGTTACTCGTTCTATCGATAGATTTATAAGCAGATTATAAAAGTATACAAGGAATTATTTATTACTATATAGTAATAACTAATTGATACGTCGTGTTATACATATTGGCTTATTTTAATTCCACTTTCAGACTATTTACATCCCTATAAAAGCATATATATATGAAGAAATTAATGAAACTAGGTGCACTCATATATCCTAGCTAATACAAGAAGGTTTTAAATTAAAAAGAAAAGACAATCAATTTACCCGATTGTTAGAACAAAAATATGTTAATGTCATGCAGGTTTATTATATGATTATATTTCTAATAATTTAAGCCGTCAAATGTGATTAAATTGGTCCAGCAATAAAGGTTCATAAACAAAGTAAGAAAATTTTTATTTATGGTTTAACCAGCCAGGTCGAACCAGCAGCTTCGGTTTAGCTTTCATTGTTAACGTATCCACATCTTATCTTCCTACTTACCCAACTAACAACTTTCTGTTATTGTATTCAAATTTCAAGCTTGTATTCAATCTTGTAAATCTGAACTTTTCTGTTTACCCAAATCTGTAAATCCTGTATAAATACCTGTATAGAGAGGATAATAAATTATTCAATAGCAATTACTCTCACATGGTATCAGTGGTCTCGGTTCAAGATCCGACACCTTAACTTTTTTTTCTTTTGTCTTCTTCCACTTTATCAACCTTTTTTCTCTTTTACCTTTATCTACTTTATCATGGCCCAATCCTCCAACATCAACTCTTCGGCAGATGACATTATGGAAGCGATTACTCTACCTATCATCAAATCAATCTCCCAGGAGGTCTCTACCAAACTTACTCCCGATAACTTCTTGATTTGGAAAATCCAAATCACACCTGTTCTACGCAGCCATGGTCTTCTTGGCCTTCTTGACGGCAGCCTTCCTCCGGCCAACTCCTCTCCTGGCAACCTTGCTAAATGGGAGCGCTTGGACCAGATGACTCTTGGCTGGCTTATGCAGTCCCTCTCAGATTCTATATTAGCGAGCATGGTTGATGCCGTCACAACCAAAGACGCCTGGTCTCTTCTCGAGATGGTGTATGGCACTGTTACCCGTTCTAGAGTTCAACAGCTTAAAACCGAACTTCACACATTGCAGCGCAGCACTAAATTTATTCATGAATACCTTGTTCATGCCAAATCCTTGTCTCTTGCTCTTGCAAGTGCTGGCAAACCCGTGGATGAAGATTATCTTATTCTGTGTACAATGCGAGGCCTTGGATCTGAATTTGATCCAGTTCTTGCTGTTATTGATGCTCAGACACCTCCTCCCACGTTCTCCTTCATCTCAGCCTTATTACTGGACCATGATCTTCGTAACAAGCAGAATCAGCTTCCTGGAGTAGCTTTCACTGCCACCACCTCTCCTGCTCCTTCCAGGCCCCCTATTGCACGTTCTGGCCGAAACTCCTCCCGTCGACCCACGGCTAGCCAAGGCCGCCCGAGGACGTGGCCGAATCCAATCCACTCCTGGCGCTTCCTCCTCAAATCCTTCTGATGGCTTTTCTGTTGTCTGCTACCGATGTGGTCATCCCTATCACAAGGCCAACCACTACTAGGCCCCTGATGCTGAACTTCCCGCTTTTACCGCCCTATCAGCTTCTTCGCAATCCAATCAGCAAACTGATGACTGGTTTTTAGACTCTGGAGCTACCCATAATATCACGCATGATCCTAGTAATATTCCTGGTAAGAAATTGTATCATGGCCACGACTCCATTCTCATTGGCAATGCTTGTCGTCTCTCTATTTCCCATTTTGGTCCTGCGTCTTTCATTCTGTCTTCTGGGACCCCAGTAATTTTTCAAACTCTCTTAGTTCCGTCTATTTCTAAGAAATTGCTTTCCATTTCAGAATAGTCATGTTCTAACAATTGGAGTTTTCTGTTCACCCCTTCTGGTTTTACTACTCGAGATTTGCAGACCAATCAGATTCTACACCAAGGCCCACTTAAAGGTGGTTTGTACCTATTGTCCGTCACACCACATCAGTGCTTCTCTGCAAATAAAACCACTCCAGTCAATTGGCATTTCCAGCTAGGTCACCCATCAAATCGCGCTCTTTGCCTTCTTTCGTCTGCACTTCAGCATCCGATTTCTTCAAATAACGAGCCATGCCATTGCTTGGGCAAAAGTCACAGATTGCCCTTCTCCTCCTCTTCACTTCGCACAACAAAGCCTTTAGAGTTGCTCCATTGTGATGTTTGGGGTCCAGCTCCCTCTATTTCGGTTAACAAATTCCGTTTCTACTTAATTATTGTTGATGATTTCTCCAGGTTTTCATGGCTTTTTCCAATAAAAAGAAAATCTGATGTCTCTTCAATTTTTTGTAACTTCATCCCTCTCATTGAAAATTCTTGTGGCAACGAAATTAGATGTATTCAAAGTGACGGGAGTGGTGAATTTATTAGAGCCTCGCTGCAACATTTTTTCAACATTCGCGGCATTTCTCAACGTCTTTCATGTCTGGGGACACCAGAACAAAATGGCGTCACTGAACGCAAGCACAGTTCAGCACAGATATGTGGTAGAAACTGGCCTGTCCTTATTAGCACACTCTAATTTACCAAAATCATATTGGTCCTATGCCGTTCTTACTTCTGTTCATTGCATAAATATTCTACCTAGCCTCACTATTCAAAATCAAACACCTTATTATCGGTTCTTGGGCACTACCCCTACAAACACTCATCTACGTTGCTTCGGGTGTCTCTGTTACCAATGCTTGCGCCCATTTAATATTTCAAAACTTGATTTCAAAAGTTCGGCATGTCTTTTTCGCTGCTACAGCCCAAAACATAAAGGCTATTTATGCCTTGACATCAAAAGCCTTCGGATCTATATCTCCAGGCATGTAATTTTTAATGAAGCCGCATTTCCGAGCTTGAATGCTCACACAGAACCGTCTTCTCCTCCATTTGCTTTCAAGCCCTTTTCAGCCATTCCGTGGGATTTGCAAAGTGCCGTATCACCGTCTCCGGCTTCTAATCGCCCAATCTCTCCTTCTTTGCAAAGAGGTGTTTCTACTTGAGCGCTGGCAGCCGATTCAGCTCCCCTGCCTTTCGCTAAGGCTCCCTACAGAATCCCATCAACACACGCCCCATCACCTACCGGGTCGCCATCCTCAACCCCGCCGAGGGTTCCAGCAACCACAGATTCTGCCGTGCGAGAGCCGCCCCACCTCAACAGAGGCACCCCATCGCCGAGGGTTCCTGCAACCACCGCTTCCGCCATGCGAGAGCAGTGCCGCCGTGTTCCTTCCTACGCTCGCTCCACTCTCTCAACTGTGAGGCGCCATCAATCTCGTTGCCCTGCCGCTCCGTTCCTTCGTTGGCTGCTTCCTAGATCTACTGCAGAGATCCCTGCCTCCTCAAGAACAAATTACGCTCGCCCAAAGTACTCCACCCGACCACCTTGCCGATTGCCTGATTCTGCCGCACTTCAGCCTCCTCCGCCTTCCACCTCAAGAGTCGCTCGTCTGCCCTCCCGGCCCTTCCCTGTTTCGCAGAGTTGCCCCGTCTCCTCTGGATCGCGATCCACAACTCCGGTTTGTGCTCCCTCAATTCTGCCGACGACTGCATCCGTTCCTCCGGAGCCTCCATTGCCGCACCAATCGGTTGCTGAACAAGCTCCCGTGCCTCCTGTTCCTCACGCAGCTGCTCATCCTATGGTCACTCGCCTTCAAGATGGAACCCGAAAGCCTAAGGTCTTAATGGCCGAACGCCATCCGTTTCCAGCATGTCTTGCTTCCGAGCTTTCCTCCGTACCACTTGAGCCAGATATTCAGTTGTGGTGAAGGATCCTCGCTGGCAGGCTGCCATGCGGGACAAAATTCAAGCATTTATTAAATATAATACATGGTGTCCTGTTCCTTATCATCCTAACATGAATATTGTAGGTTGCAAATGGGTTTACTGTGTCAAACAGGGTGTATCAGTTCAGCGATTCAAAGCCTGACTCATCACGAAGGGATTTCACCAGCAACCCGACAGAGATTACAATGATATCTTCTCTCTCGTCGTTTGACCGGCTACTATTCGACTGGTTCTTACTCTCGCCGTCTCACTTAATTGGCCCCTTCGCCAGCTTGACTTCAAAAATGTATTTCTCCATGGCGATCTCTCGTAAGCTATCTTTATACGCCAACCAGAAGGATTTGTTGATTCATCTCATCCCACACATGTCTGTCGCCTGAATAAATCCTTATATGGCCTAAAACAGGCCCCACGTGTTGGTATACAAAATTCAGATCTTTTCTACAACAGGCAGGCTTTATCTGTTCTCCACATGACTCGTCATTGTTCCTTCGTCGTCACGCCGGTGCTACCCTTATCATGCTCATTTATGTTGACGACATTATTATAATGGGGTCTTCTCACTCAGCCATTCAGCACTTTATCAACACACTTTTGAACTAATCGATCTTGGTCATCTAAAATTTTTGTTGGGCATCGAAACAACCAGAAGCCAAACAAGCTTATTTTTTTCTCAACGGCGCTACATCTATGATCTACTTCAAAACTATGGTATGGCTAATTCGAAACCTGTGTGCACCCCTATGGCGAGTGATACAAATTTGGCTCAGGCTGGTGAGTCTTTGTCTGATCCAACTTCATATCGATAACTCCTTGGGAGTTTACAGTACCTCACATTGACTCGTCCTGACATTACCTATTCAGTCAATACACTGTGTCAGTTTATGCATGCTCCTTGCTCCAACCATCTTCAGGCTGCCAAGCGAATTTTAAGTTACCTCAAGCTCACTCCCACTCATGGAATTCTCTTCGCTCCTTCGTCTTTTCATCTTCAAGGCTTCAGTGATGCAGAATGGGCTGGTTGTCCACTAACTCGACGTTCAACCAGTGGATTTGCTATATATTTAGGACACAATTTAATTTCATGGGTATCCCAAAAATAACGTACAGTCTCCCGGTCCAGCTGTGAAGCCGAATACAGGGCTTTGGCATCTCTCAACACTGAAATAATTTGGACACTTCATGTTCTGAATTTTCTTCACGTTCGCCAGCCTGCCAAACCAACTCCTTTTTGCGACAATGTAAGTTCGATCTTCTTGGCTACCAATCCCGTTGTACACAGACGAAGCAAGCATATCAAACTTGATATCCACTTCATCTTGGAAAAACTCTTAGCTGGGGTCTTCCAATTGCAACACATCCCCAGCTCCATTCAACCGGCAGATATCCTCACTAAACGACTTCTTCGTAACCGCTTTGAGCTATTAAGGGCCAAACTCAAGGTTCTAACTCCACCTTGAGCTTGTAGGAGGGTGTTAACGTATCCACATCTTATCTTCCTACTTACCCTATCTAACAGCTTTCTGTTATTAGTATTCAAATTTCAAGCTTGTATTCCTCCCTGTAAATCTGAACTTTTCTGTTTACCCAAATCTGTAAATCCTATATAAATACCTGTATACAGAGGATATAAATTATTCAATAGCATTTACTCTCACAAACTCCAACCCCAATCCTATTTGCCCATTTGCCAACTTTTGGTTCTATATAATTTGGATCTTCACTTTGAGTATGACGCTACGTATAGTACGTAATCAGTTTAATTCCAGTATAAAAGGTACTTGACCTCTTTCATGATCTACAATATAATAATTAGTCAAATACTTTATTAAAGCGGAATTAAACTTGAATAGGAACGAATGTATGAAATCAAAACGTAGAACATTGGAAATTACATCTAACTATCCAAAAATATTATAAATGTACCATGCATGTATCACCTTAACTTGATCTGAACTTGACTCAAAAGTATATGTAAATATCATCTTGTCTAATCTTTAATCATAGCAACATCAAAACTCAATAATATTACAATCTACGTGCAAACTAAATCTGGTAGGATCCCACATTAATGACGACTAAAATGCAACAACTTACAGATCGATCGTACAGAAGCTGAGAAATACAAACAAATTAACCCATCAAAGACAGTACTATACAAATGCATAATAGCCCGCGCGACAAGAACGTAGGAGAAATCTGAGCATGGACAGGTCAATCAATCAACGGCCTACGTACGTACAGATCATGACTAATGATACTATTATGCCTCTCGTATTTAATGTATTTTTCCAGGAGGTGCAGCAGGGGACGTATTTTCTCTGTTCCCTGATCTTCCGGCGCTCGGCCCTCGAGCTCTCTCCGAAGCACAGCAGCAGGAGGCGACAAGGTCCTGGAATGCCCAACAGCTGATGAAAACGTTACTTAAATATCCACGATAAACAAGATTCATTAACAAATCATATTTAAGAATTGGATATACTTAGATGCTCATAAATTCATAATTTTTAAACGACGTACGTCCGTCATTGAGAAATACTGGTAAGGAATTCCCAGATTGTTATGAGAGCAAAGAGAATAGAAAAGGATCAACGAAAATGGAAGACAGTTGGTGATTCAAGTTCCTGGCCGCAACACAGTAATATTGGAAGATATACCTGATCTGGTGACCACCGACAGCGAAGAGTGCTAACAGGAGAAAACACATGAGTCGAATGAAGGCCATTACAGACCTCATGATCAATTTCCAGTTGTTGAATCCCTGGAAAGAAACTATATGTAATCAATCTCCAAACGGGTCTGGCCGGACTGCTTTTGAAGAGGACGGAAGCTGAACCAGAGACGGGACGACTTTTGGCGCAGGTGTGAAGAGGTTGAAATTAACTTGATCAAGAAATAAAAGAATCATTGAGTCTAAGCTGTTAGTCTTCATTATTAAATCATAAAGTCAGAAATTTCGTCGCAATGCATGAAAATTGCAGTCTTGATTGAAGTCGGAAATTTCATGCCATCAAGTTTCACTGCTAGAAATCTTCTGTCCGTCGGCGGCCAAAAGGCGCGGCGGAACCCGACTACTCGTCGGCGGACATTCCGACGACCGGTACGGCAACACCATCAACGTCTGTAGCCAGAGTCGTCAGGCGACGTACAAACCCATCGCGCGACAAGAAAACCCGTCGCACGAACAAATATTGTCGGCCGACGCGGGGATCCGTCGGCGGAGTAAATTTTCCCACGACGGACCTCACGTGTCAGCGGAAACGATTCCGTCGACGGACATCACATATTGGCGGAATCAATTCCGACGATGGACATGACACGTCGGCGTAATCTATTCCGAAGACAGACATCACTCGTCGGCGGAATCTATTCCGACGACAAACCTCACGCGTCGACGGAATCAAATCCACCGATGCACACTAGGAATGCATCGGGGGAATTCCCCCGACACATTCCTACGCCGGGGACGCATCGGCAGTTAAGATTCCCCCGACGCATCCCTACGTTGGGGTGCGTCGGCGGAAAGGTTGAAAAAAAAAATTTCGAAGAAGTGAAGAGAGAGAAGAGAGAGAACAGAGCAGAGATCATAGAGCAAGAACAAGGAGAGAAATGAGAGAGAGAGAGAGATGAGAGAGATGAGGGAGAGAGAGATGAGAGAGAGAGAGAGAGATGAGAGAGCGAGAGATGAGAGAGATGAGAGAGATGAGAGAGATGAGAGAGAGAGAGAGAGAGATGAGAGAGATGAGAGAGAGAGAGAGAGAGAAGAGAGAGATGAGAGAGTTGAGAGAGTGAGATGAGAGAGTTGAGAGAGTGAGATGAGAGAGAGAGAGAGAGAGAGAGAGAGAGAGATGACAGAGATAGAGAGACAAGCTTGACCTTTACTAAAGCCAACGGCAACAGTCCCCTTTATAATTTTAATTCCCTTCTTTTCATAGTAACCCTCATAGAAAACAGATTCCAACAGTAAAAAGTCGTGGCACTGCAAAAGACAAGCTTGACCAACTTTTCTCTTACCCCAGCAGAATTGATGCACAATAATCTACAGCTTCTGGATCCAAACGTATTTCTCATTTCTATCAACATATCATTGGCCCTTCAAACAAACAGATGTTAATACAATGAATTAGAAACTAAAAATAGAAGATAAATATATGTAAACAAATAAATATGAATACATAGATTGTTTCAATAATTGAGGGTTAGATATGACAACTTAAGATATGTTCTTTTTGCACATATAAAGTTGAATAGGAAGCTACCAACACAACACTTAATTTCTTTCTTCCCTTCTTGTGATTCTATCTGTCACAGCTTGATAATTTAGACAAATATAGAAATGACCACCAATAAACTCTATAAACATAGAAATACCAAACTTACGGCTATTTCTACAGATCCTATTTTTGATAGTCATGAAACAAGATATTACCCTCTTTCAAGCTCAAAAAAAGCATCAACAACAAGGTAAAATTGAGTCATGAGAAGTTTGTTGTACTCCGTGCCACCTTAACATGAGAAAAAAAATTAGATATAACCACAGTAAACATCACAGTAAGAAAATCTGACTGTGAACAAATACTAGATCGACCAACACAAAAAGGGGAACAAGGAAGAAGAAGAAGTTGAAGAAGTAGAAGAAGAAATATACATAAATATCCTATTTCACTTAATCAAGAATGATCATATACCAATTTCGTCTAAAAATTTATTGGGAGTTGAAACTTACCGATAGTATCTAAGGCTCTTAGAATCAAGTAAAGCACATAGACCTACAACAATAAATGAAATTGCTCAACATGCAGTAGCTAGCTAATCCTTTAGCTGCAACAATTTTACTGTATTGGGAGAATTTTCAACTCCAATACATGAAAAGAAGAAAAAATACTTTTAAAGTAAAGAGAAGAAATAAGACTCAGTAAAAATAGTTCTTTATATTGAGTTTAATATTCATTGATGGGTTAAGAAAGAATGACAGAAAAGAGAATTAATATAGGATATGAAAACATCATGGCATGATTACATTTTTATATTCAACATTCTAGTTCAACTAATCAATCAGAAGTAGACTTACTTTTTTACGTTAAATTAATATAGGATATGAAGATGGAATCGTGCCATAGGATATGCTTTGATGCGTTGTATCAGACATGCAAGGAGAAAGATGATTTACTCATTGCTATGGCACCCGTAAACATGGTTCACTAGCTAAGATTGATAATACCACAGACATCATATAGCGAGTATAATATGGATAAATCCATCTTCTCAAGGCTGATGGTCTTTCCTATCTAGCACTACTCCCAAGCAAAACTTTGGCAAAACATGGAAAAGACTATTAAGTGCTTACAAGAATGAAAAATGATAATAACTAAGGAATAGCAATAGGCTATAACACAATCTCTTGCCATGATTTTATAGACAACTGTAGGACCTTACAAAGAACAGAAGACTTGGCACATGCATAGAGAACTATCTGCTAAAAATTAGTAAAGACAGAAGTCGAAATACATAATAATACTTCGAAGGAGGGGGGAGGAGGAGAAGTTGAAACACAAAATTAGTAAAGACTGAACCTTTAAATATTGGGAGGGGGGGAGGGGACGAGAAGAAGGGCGCGGGGGAGAGAGAAGAAGGCGCGGGGGAGGGAGAAGAAGGGGCACCGGGGACGGAGAAGAAGGGCGCAGGGAGGGAGAAGAAGGGAGCGGGGGAGGGAGAAGAGGGCACGGAGGAGGGAGAAGAAGATGGGGGAGGAGAAGAATGGAGCGGGAGGAAGCCCATGGTTTTCTAAAAAACAATAAGGCCCAACTGTCCGCCGACAGGGGTTAACAAACCGGTAGAATCGGTCGATGGCTGGCCCAGGTCCACTGGCCGATTCTCATTCTGCCGATGGCATCCGTCGGCATCTGTCAGCGGAATGAGGTTTGTTCTAGTGTTTCTTGCAGGGGAGGGAAGACGCGGAGGAATGGAGAATGATGCATGTGTCTATTTATTGTAAGGACGAGTACATGAACTTCGGCATGAAGCAGGAAAACCAAAATCAATATTTTTTTATTCAGTTCAGTTGCATCATGCATGCCTCCTAATTGGGTAAGACGTGGTACAACCATGTTAGGGACCAGTGTTGTACGATTTGGACTCGGAAACCAGTTACAATTCTCAAAGATCCGAGTCGGTTTGGGTTGTCTTTAGAACTCGATCATGAAAGAACCCCAAAAAGAAATATATATTTATAAATTGTTCGTAATACAAATTAATCACGAAAGAACACCAAAGAGAATTACATATTTCTATCTAGATCACTTGTAGCGGCTGATAGTTTCTTCACGCAATATATATGAGCTCCTTCATGGATCCTTTTGATGTTGTCCATGGATCAGTCGAACACGTAGAAATTGCAGTCTTGATTGAACTTTGATTTAGTGCTTCTGAATTGTTTGATAGATGCTCTGGTGAATTCCATTTAATCTCAATTTGTTGAATGTTATTGTTTCTTTCATACACTAAAATATTGTTAATAAAGTTTGTCTACTTTCAGCTGTTATGTGCTTCTAATCACAAATTGCCCTAGCGTACGTGGTCAAGAGTAAGAATCTTCTTTGGCGCCACTTTCTGCGCCACTTTCTCATAGTTATACAGAGAGCGATGTGACTCCTTTCTTCCAAATATGCTCGCGATCTGACTTCGCGAGGTCAAGGCTGTGAGTTCCGAGTACCAGGAAGCCTCTTCTCTGTTTCCTCGTTAATTTGTTTGGTCGGCGACGACGAGCATATATATCTCTTTATGAACATAGAAGACTTCCCATCAGGCATGCATCTATAAATCAACATGGGTGGTTTCTAGCGTATCTCCGTGTGAGAAAAGTAGAATCAAATGAGGTGCTTATAATGCAGCTCCTCCATATTTGCCTCCTCTTCTCACTCTTCTCTCTGGCTAGCTACTCCCCTCAGGTATGTTTGGTTCAGATATCTCCAACTCATAATTACTTTGCAACACAGTTTTTTCTTTCTTTTTTCTCTTTTCATGAATGACTGAGATTTTCATGCTAATTTTCTCTGTTTATCGAATTATTCTATCTATGCATGCCATGGACAGTATGATGAGATCAGTCAAAAGCAAACTTCCCTATCTGGGGATTCTGGGGAATCCTCTCGTACGTAAAACACATATTGTTCACTGGTGTTCTTAGTTCTTATTAAAGATTTAATGCAATTTTCCTCTATTACAATGTATTGGTTCTTCTAAAAATGTATAAGTTCTTCTACGAACTATGCATAATAATTACCTGATCATTGATGAATATATAAGTTAATTTTAACATGATGTTTTGTGGGAACTATGGTTGTATTAATTAATACGGCCACTTTTTAAAAAAAATTGTGCCTAGCAACACCCATGATGAGCCCACTGGCACAGCAAACCAAATAGGGATCTTCTTTATTAATGTATCTAAACAAATGATTAGATCGGAGTCACAGGAATGGACCTTGAAGAACGGACGGTTCACATTTGCAATAAATAAATGGACAGTCCAGATCAGCAATTGGTTCATTTCTCCTCTACTATAAGAGACCTCATCACACTAGTAGAAATCCGAATTTTAATGGGGGTCGAAAAACCCCCACTAAAGCGGTTAAAACTGCCGGCAATACTTTTACTGGAGCTGACTGGCGGTTTGATCACCGCCAGCAATAATTGCGTCGGTAAATGTTTTGCCGATGGATTTCCTAGTGGTTTTAACTCCTGGTAAATAATTTCATTCTAACGGCGGAAAGTAAAATCGCCAGTGAAGTCGAATCTTTTCCCTAGCGGTTTATCTAGAAACAGTCAGGAAAAGTGTTTAATGCCGGTTTTGATAACTACCATTTAAACGACCTTCTATATTAACGACGGTCGTATTAAACCCCCACTAAAAACTTCGCTACTTGTTAATGGCGGTTTTCATAAACCGCCATTAAAAAAGAAGTGTTTTCTACAGGTGGTTTTGATTGGCACCGTAAAAAATTTCGTCTTTTTATTGGCGGTTTTTTAAACCCCCGGTATATGTTTGTGCTTTGTAGTGGTTGTTTTTAAAACAGCTGGCAGTTATGTTTTATTTTTAAAAAAAGAGGTTCGATTTTATATTCTTTTTACTTGTCTATTCATGAAAACATATTAAACTAATAATACATCTAATTAAAACAGATTCTACAATCAATAATTACAATAGATCCCAACAATTGCACTTTATACAAAATATAATTAAAAACTACAATGTGGGCCAAAATTCTGGTTTTACAAAAGTGAGGAAAAAAAGATGAAGAAAGCAACCGAGGGTCAAGTTCTTCTACTCATTGTAATAGAAATAACAATCTTTATGACACCTTCATCTTCATTTCATCTTCAGCAATCCACAGGTAATCATAAATTCTTGGAAGATGCAATTTGAAGACCTCAGCATTGGAATCTTCTACCCAGCAGCAAAGCATATTTAGAACCTTTAAAAATATTAGGAATCAAACAGAAGTAGTTAGAAAGTAATTTATGTATCAGGGACTTCCATGTTTGTAAGAGAATCTAAGAAAACCCAAATAATTCTCCTTGATGTAAAACTTATTTGATATATATATTATGAAAAAGAAGTTGAATACACGTGTGGATAATTCTCATGCCCTTCATTAAGAACTGTGTACAATATCAGCTAAAAAAGGAAATCAAAAGTACTACAAATTAGAACGTGTAGAATTAAGTGTATGTACGTATTTAATCTCCAAATGGGTCTGGCCGGACTCCTTTTAAATATCAGGACGGAAGCTGAGCCTGCAGATTGGACTATTGGCGCAGGTGTTAAGAGGTTGAAATTATTAACTTGATCAATAAAATAATTAATGAGTACAAGTACAGCTTGGAAATTTAGTCTGTTGCAAAAATACATGGAGTCTAACACGCGTGGAGAAATTGCAGTCTAGCTAGATTGAAATTGGAAATTTCATTCTCTTATCTTTTCTTGCAAGGGAGCTGGGAAGAAACGGAGGAATGGAGTGTTGGAGGTTATGGCCAGAATTCAGATGAATCTTACAAAAAGAATTAATCTCACAGCATGATCATATCAATTATAAAACAAACAAGCACTGCTAAAAAACCTTAGTCCGCCGGCGGCCAAAAAGTACCGGCGGAACACGAATACCCATCGGCGGACATTCAGACGACGGGTAAGACAACGTTGTCAGAGACTTCGGCCGACAAAAAAACCCGTCACGCGAATAAAACTACTCGGCAGACACCGGGAGCCATCGGCGGAGTTGGTCGTCCAACGATGGACTGTACAGAGTCGGCAGAATCCGCGTCAGTGGAATGGATTCCACTGATGCGTGTGGGTGCGTCAACGGAATGGATTCCCTCGAGGCGTGGGGGTACGTCGGTGCAATAGATTCCCCCGACGCGTGGGGGTGCGTCGGCGGAATGAATTCCCACAACCCATGGGGGTGCGTCGGCGGAATGAATTCCCCCGACCCGTGGGGGTGCATCGGCAGAATGGATTAGAAAAGGATCGGCCAAATAACAAATTATATGTTATGTAAAGAAAATATAAGGTGATTATCTCTTGATGGTATTGATTGGGGTTCTTTATGGGTTAAAAGATGGGGACAGAATTGAAAGAAAGGGGAAAGGAGAAAAGTCGTGGATAGGGAAGCCCAGAGCTAGCATGACCAAAATTCTTCTAGTCTTTGGCAATTGACTTTTTCTCCTTTGTCATATATTGTCTTTATTTTCTGCAGAAAAGTGAGGAGATTAGCGCGTGCATGTTTCTTCTCCACAGAGGCGCAGACCCATATATAGAAATCCTAGGCATGCATCAATCGTTTAGATTGACTGGTATGTGGGATGCGTATTATGCAATAGGTGCAGCTAGCATTTTCCTTAGTTAAATTCCAGTATAAAGCTGGGTACTTGAGCTGTTTCATGATCTATAATATAATTAGTACTGAAATTACAACTAACTAATTAAAAATACTATATATCATGTATCATGCATATATATATATTTCACCTTAACTAAACCATAACTTTCAAACTTACGTGTTAAAATATATCAATCTTCTCTAATCTTTAACAATCTGTGTGCAAAATAAATCTGCAAGGATCCCACGAAACTACATAGAGATTGTACAGAAACTGAGAAATTAATAGAAACAAACCCATCAAAGACAGTACTACAAATACATAATAGCCTGCACGACCAACAAGAACGTAGGTAGAATCAGAGCATGAACAGGAAATCAAATCAAGGGCCAGCCTACGTACAGATCGTAACTACATATATATATATACTTTCTTGCCTCTCGATCGTATTCAAGGTTTTCCTCCAGTAAGTGGAACAGGGGGACGTATTGATATCTTTGTTCCCGCAGGCGCCGCTCGGCCTCGGAGCTCTCTCCTTATAAGCTCAGCAGCAGGAGGTGGCAAGATCCTGCAATGCCGAACAGCTAGAAAAATCATTATTTCCACAATATATATACAAGATCTATAAACAATTAAATCGATAGAAATTAGATATAATTATATGAAAAATACTGGTTTGGAACTCCCAGGATGTCACGAGATCTAGCAAAAAGAAGAGGAAACGAATGAAAATGGAAGACAATAGGTGATTCTAGTTAGTTCCTGGCAATTCATTAGAAATATGGAAGATATACCTGATCTGGTGACTTTCCACAGAGAAGAATACTAACAGGAGAAAACACATGAGACGAATGAACGTCATTACAGATCTCATAAATTTCCCGTGGAAAGAAACTGCATGTGCGTAGTTAATCACCAAATGGGTCTGGCCGGACTCGTTTTAAAGAGGACGGATCGAAGCTGAATTTGCAGATTGGACTTTTGCCGCAGGTGTGAAAAGGTTGAAATTATTAACATGATCAAGAAATGAATCATTAATGAGTAGGACTTGGAAATATTGTTGCATACATGGAGTCTAACACGCGCGGAGAAGTTGCAGTCTTGACTGAAGTTAGAAATTTCATGCTCTTATCTTTATTGCAAGGCAGCTGCAGGGAAGGTACTGGTCTTGATTGTTACGCGAAGCAACAAATTTCGTTGCAATGCCTGGAGTAGTCTAACACGTAAAAAATTGCAGTCTTGATATTGAGAGTTGGAAATCTTTCCAAGTACTTTTTGATTTCGTTGTTCATTCAATAATTCTTTCCTACTGTGAGCGCCGGTCAACTTGTGATGAGTCTTACGCATTGACTGATCAAAATAGAATTAATATGAAGTCTAAGAAAGGAGCAAACTACAAAAAGGAAGCCTCTTCTCAGTTTCCTAATTAATTTGGATTGCTACCAGCTGCGGCGAGTAAGGGGCAGACCCGTCAACGAATTTCCTTTCAGGGATCTATAAATCAACATTTTTTTTTCTACCAAATCTCAGTGTGAGAAAAAGAAGATCAAATAATGAGGTTCTTTGCGTAGCTCCTCCATTTTCATTTTTGCATCCTCTTCTTACTCTTCTCTCTGGCTACTCCCCTCAGGTAGGTATGCTTGGGTTTTGATATCTAGCTCTAATTCATAATTACTTTCTAACCCAGTTTTTTCTTTTTTTCTTTTTGTATGAATGAGTGAGGTTTTCGTGCTAATTTATGTTGGAAAAATGACTCCCACTAGTCGAGATCCGGATTTGGGTCCGGATCCGATAGTTGGATCCGACTCATGTCTTATTCTCATCTTAGATCTCCTGATAGTTTTTGGGGAAAATAGAGTTAGGGTTAGAGCGGATTGGGAGACAGAGAGGAAGAAGAATCCGTTCGACAACGGCTCTTCACCCGACTGATTCAGCGAGGCCTTTCATGACAAGGCAAACATTAGAGCCTTGGCGACTATTGAAGATGAAGGGGAAGTTATAAATAGGGTTCTTCAGAGAATCAAAGGTTCGGAAAATTCATTCTCTCTTTCGATCTCTCTCAATTGCTCAATCTCTCTCTGTTACAAATCCTTCCTTCATCCAATTCTTTTTCGTTCCTAATCAAAGCATCTATTTTATTTTTTGTCCGAACTCAACCCTAATCTGGGCCATCTCCGGCGACTCCACTTTTCCGGCGACGAGGCACCTCACCGGAAGAGAGCTGCGTCACCTTGGGAGACTATTGGAATATTGATTGTGCATCCGAGATCACCGATTAAGTCTTTAAGGTAGTGGCACTAGTAGAAAACTGGCTTTTAGGGGTGGTTTAAAAACCGTCCCTGATGAGCCAAAACCCGTCACTATTCTCATAAGAGGCGGTCAAGCAGCCGTCCCTAATAAGAGGGTAGCTAATGCGATTTAGGGACGGCAAGGTCCGTCACTAATACAAAAACACTGTCCCTATTACTGGAAAACAATAGGGACGACATTCCACCGTCCCTAATAAAAAAGTTTAATAGAGATGGTTGGGTGTTGTCCCTGAAGATGTGTTTAGGGACAGTCTCCGATAGCGTCACTAAAACTTTTTAGTGGCGGTCTCCGACAGTGTCACTAAAACTTTTTAGAGGCGGGCTCCGACAGAGTCCTTAAAACTTTTTAGGGGCGGTCTCCGACAGCGTCCTTAAAACTTTTTAGGGGCGGTCTCCGAAACAGTCCGCAAAACTTTTTAGGGGCTGTTTATTCAATCGTCTCTACAAATAATGGTTTTCTGTTTAATTTTAGGGGCGGCATTACAACCGCCCCTAATACGTTTTTTTTTAAAAAAAATATTTTTTTTCATTGGTAAATGTCTGTACTTAACACTTAACATTAAATATATAGCTATAGAATCTTATACAATGCAACCAATTAATTCACCATTATCCATTCATTAAAACAAATTGCAGACATTGAAACAATCACCCAAAACATTGATTCTCCATAATCAATTCAAAAGTTCACAAAAAATATTTAAAGCATCATTTCTTCATAATCGTTTCTAAAGTTCACAAAAAATCTAAATGGTATTAACCAAAAAATCCTCCCTTTGAAACCTACACCGCCAGCCATATAACTAGACCACTCTATCATTGAAAGAAATCCTCGTCGCTATCCTGTGCACCTACAATTATTTAATTCAGAAGTTTAGTAAAACATAAAAAATATCATGTAAAAGAGAAACATTCTCTAAGTGAGCAAAACCTACACTTGTCATGCATATGACTAAGCACCCGATCACTAATAGGGGTCGTCATCGCATTCTAGTGCACCTGTAATGAATGTAATGAAACTTAACCGAGGAAAAATTAAAATGAATGACGTAATTGAGTAGTTTAAAGAAGTAAAACCTGAGGTTGAGGGAGTGGTTGCATTGCGCTCAGACCTAATTTGAACCATAAAATTCTCCAACAATTGTATTCGAGTCATAAGTATTTCATTGATTTCCCTTTGTCTTGACGACTCCGTCTTTGCTGCTTCGAGCTCTGATCTCATTGCATCCATTTGAGCAGAATTAACAGAAGAGCCACTCCTACCTCTTGTGTAACCAAGCCCGATACCCCTCTCGTATCCACCGTGATGACCTCCAAAAACCTCATCTAAGACAGGAGTAAGTTGTTGAGGGTCCTTGCTCTCCATAATCTGTCGTTCAACAGCTATATCCTGTACAACCTTCTACAATAAAATTAAAATCGATGTTTAAGTTCATATTGTAACCAATAATTGAACAAACAAATTCAAACTTGAAATTACTTACACAATAGCGTGCTGTCATTTCGTTTGGATATTCCCCATCTTTGTTAGTATGGGCCCCTAAGTACGCATTCACCATTTTGAAGGCTATCCCTTTCTCTTTTCGCTATTTCAAATTTTTTGTTAAGGAAGTTAAATTGTTTTCAAAAAAAAAAATATAACAAGTGGAGAGAGTTAAATTGAAATACCTCTTTCTTATAATAACGAGCTAAGGGCATTGTCCCAAGCGTGTGAGTAGTCTTTAGACACTTTCTATTCTTCTTATTCCTTTCTGACATATCGGCTACATGTTTTTATTTCCAGTAACGTAGAAGTTCTTTCCAAGAGTCTTCTGTGAGTGTTGAAGTGGGATTATCCTTGAGCTCTTCCTCGGTCTTCCCTTCGAAGTATTTTTTCCTAAAGTTATACCGATTGTTCCTTATAATTTTTTGGATGACTGGCACAAGTGCTGACTTCGTAACTTCATCATCAAGTGGTTCATCTTTGGAATTCTTGGATTCGTACTTTTCCTGTGTGAAATAGTTGGACATCTTTAACTAATTAATCATCTAAACCTGTTAAATAAAAACTTACAGGGGTTATTGACATACCTTGATGTGTTCAAACCAATTATCGAATTCTCCGTCGACATACTGAGGCCATTGCTTGTGAAAAAAGATCTAATAGTGACTTATTACTCCATTTGTTCAAACACTTCAGCTGGAATAATTGGACCATGAATGATAACTTAGAGTATCTTTCACAACCTTCATACAGTGGCTTCTTGGCTTCCTCCATCAACTCTTCAAATTTTCGTATTTCCTGGTCTTCAATCTCATCATCCATATTATCAAATACAGCTTCTTGCATGAAAGCATCGTTCAACATCATGGACATCTCTTCCACATGACCCACATTCATTAGAACATTTCCTTGACGTTTAGTGTTTTCCCCATGGTGACGCTTAAATAGTATATTGTCGTGAAACCTTCTCCAAGGATGTGGTACTCGATGGTCTCACAATCATTGTAATGTCTATTCTCACATCGGACACATGGACATAACATACGCCCGTTGCTCTGAAGCACTCTATGTTGTTTTGCGTACTCTATAAAAAAATGAATTCCACCTACAAAAATAGGATGACATCGATCGTGCTTGTTGGTGTACTCGTACATCCATTTTTGTTATTGAGATAGTCCATCTCCTCACTTTAAACAATGACAGATTACACAAAACAAAAATAAATAAATAAATAAGTAAGACGATGAGTACTTCTATAAATCCTAATCTTATCAAACTTGGTCTCCCTCTCTTTAGGTTGTGGGCTTTGGTGTTTGAGGTTCCTAGGTTTGGGGTTCCTACATTTGTGGTTCATACAAACTTATATTTAGATACTGTAACCACACTCTCATTTACGATACAATATAAATCATTATTGTTAATCTAATCAAATAAGAGAGTAATGCAAACATTTTTTTAGAAGTAAAGAGTTTGTCAATTCAATATGCTTAAATCAAAACAATTAAATCCACCCTAACTTACATTTATATGCTAACAAATAAGAGATCCCAAACAATATGGACAAGATTCTTTATAATACCAGATCTAGAATCAAATATACCTCCAAAATAAGAGATATTAATTGCTACTACACAACAAGCTAGACACAACAAATACTAGAGTATATCCACCAAATATTTGCATAAAGTTAATCTACACTATTTTCTCCAATCTACAAAGATGTAATTCAAAAAAAAAAAATTATGTAACCACACCAACCAGTCATGGGAAAAATTGACAAGCAAAAGTATAAGATCAACTATTGAGAAAATACAAAACTGAATAATAGGAAAACAAATTATAGAGTCAAAGGCACTGAGATTGTTTTTGCTCAAGATCAGTTACTTTGACAATACAGACCAATACAAAAATGTGTTTAATGAAAGATCTTGTAAGCAAATTGATAACATTGAGAAAAACTAAATTTATACATTTCCGAACTACATAATTTTATTTTGCTCCCAAAACAGGGGTATTTTTTAATCTGAAAGAGTACTACACAACCAAGATGATAATCTTCAGAAATAGAAGAATAAATTTTCTTTTAAATATATATTTTCTGGTTTAATAAGGAGGGAAAAATCAAATTTCAATGAAAATATATTTTCGCAGATTAATAAGGAGAGTCCATGGGTTCATGAATGCCTATTGTACTGAAAAAAACTAAATACACATGATCCAAGCTCAAATACAATAGCTTCTATGATTTTATTATTATGTTCTTTTTGGGAAAGAGCTCCATTCACAAGATTAATTACTCGTAAAGTTGAAAACTTAAAAATTTGTTCAATCATTAATTAAGTTTCCAAGTTAAGAACGTGCATCTCGCCTTCCATTGTTGTTATTATTTAATTTTGAGCTCCATTCACAACCCAACTCATAAAGTTGAAAACTATTAAGAGTTGTTAAATCATTAATTAAGATTGAACGTCAATCATCACTCTAATTCCTATTTTACTATTATTTTCCTTTTGGGGCCAACCGGAAGAAGCACTCAAAGGATCTAAAGAATAAAAAGAGGGACAAAGTTCTAGGGCGAAGATAGATCTACCTGTTGCTGTGTCGGTACACGGGATCTCTAAGCCGATCCTCTTCCTGGCGCTTGGCAAGGAGTTTGAAGGGAATTAATGTTGGTACGAGAAGGTGGAGTTTGCAAAAGTTTTTAGTGTGAGAAGGTCAAGCGCCCGGGAGAGTTTAATTTATATGCTTAAGGTGCGGGAGACTTTAGGATAAATTAAGAGGCCTTTTCAATCCTTAATTTGAAGGCGGGAGATATTAAAGGGTTAGTGCGGGAGACAAAAAAAACAAGATTTATATTTAAGACGGGTTAGGGTTTTAAAATACAATAAAATGGGCAAGGGTTTTAAAATACAATAAAATAGGCTACGGTTTTCAAATACAATAAAACGTGCTCCACCTCTAAAGATTTTTTTTAGGGATGGTTAAGGTATAAAAGCCCGCCTCTATTTATATGCATTAGCTATGGTAATTAGTCACCCGCCCCTATTAATATATATTAAGGATGGTTAATTAGTTGCCCGCCCCTACTAATATACATTAGCGATTAATCAAGGTTAATTAGTTAACCGTCCCCTAGAAATGTACATTAGTGATGGTTAATTAGTCGCCCGCCCCTAGTAATGTACATTAGTGATGGTTAAGTAGTTTCCCGCCCCTAGTAATATACATTAGTGATGGTTAATTAGTTGCCCGCCCCTAGTAATATACATTAGTGATGGTTAATTAGTCGCCCGCCCCTAATAATATACATTAAGGATGGTTAATGAGTCGCCCGCCCCTAGTAATATACATTAGTGATGGTTAATTAGTAGCCCTCCCCTAGTAATATATATTAGAGATGGGTAATTCGTCGTCCGTCCCTAATAATATGCATTAGGGGCGGTTAATTCGTCATCCGTGCCTAATAATATGCATTAGGGGCGGTTAATTCGTCGTCCGTGCCTAATAATATGCATTAGGGGCGGTTGATTAATCGCCAACCATATAGAGATGGGTTTGTCCTAGCCCGCCTCTAAAGAACTTTTTATAGAGACGGTTATTAGTGAAACCCGTCTTTGAAAGGCATTTTTCTACTAGTGTGGGTTCTCCACGCCGCGGTTTGGATTTCCAAACCGATAAGTTTTTCCTTGTTTTTCAATTTGACTGCATGCCTGATTTTAAATAAGTAGAATTCAGATATAATAGTGTGTCACAAGCATGCTGTAATTTACATTAAGGTTTTAATTTAATTTGCTTGTTGTTCATTCCTATGTTTATACTTTTATTATTGTAGATCTGTTGGTTTTATTGAAGCAATTCGAATTTGATTGAATTATATTTGTTGTTTGGTTTTTTCTGATTTCATTAGGTCCTCTGAATTTATACGTTATTTGAATTTGTTACATCATGTTGTTATAATAACTATACAGCCATTGTAATTTTTCTGTTTGCATTTTGTCATTGAGGTTCTGCTGGGTTTTATTGGACTGCATATTCATTCGTTTGTTTAAATTAATTAAGAAGACCAGATTAGATTTATTGGAATAGTATGAATGTAGTACTACTGTGGTGAATTCCCTTTTATCTCAATCAGTTGAGTCTCATTGTTTATTTGTTATTCGTACACTAAAGAATGTTAATAAGTTTGTCTACTTTCATATGTTCTATGC